>JAHKKF010511050.1:0-12671 GCA_019740295.1 Labeo calbasu
TTTTTTTTTGGAATTGCATGATATTAATGCATAATTGCGAGTTATAAAGTCAGAATAATGTGATATGAACTCGCAATTGCAAGATTTAAAAAAACTCGCAATTTTGACTTTTCTCGCAAATGTGAGAAAAAAGAATTGCAAGATATAAACTCGCAATTGCGAGTTATAAAGACAGAATTGTGACTTTTCTCGCAGTTGCGTGATATCAACTCATAATTGCGAGTTATAATAAACTCACAATTGCAAGATTTAAAAAAACTCGCAATTTTGACAAATGCGAGTTTGTATTGAAATTGTGACTTTATTCTCAGAATTGTGAGATATAAACTCCCTTTGTGAATTATAAAGTCCAATCCACACAGCCACAGCACTGTTTTCAAAAAGACTGATATGTTCTAAGAATTGCTTATATCTCATAATTCTATGATAAATGAAAAAAAAAATAGTGTCAGCCAATAACGGTTATTGAAACAGATATATTGTGCAGCACCAGTCAGAACTAGTTACAACACGCTAAGATTCATCACAAAAGCAATTATTTGTCCAAGGACTGCTGATTTTGTTCCTACAACAAAAATCTTTCTGATCCCCCAAAACTGTCTCAAATGCCATAATAGTGACACAAATTGGCTTTAGAAAACAAATCCTGCTTTTTTCAGTCAGAGAAAGAACTGGGAAAGCCTCTGATAATAAACTCTCTCTGTCTCACTTGCTGTCATCTATATGCTCCACATTTTTTTGACATAATTCACACTGATATTCAGTGTGTGTGTGCGTGTGCGTGTGCGTGTGTGTGTGTGTGACATGACTGTCCAAAGCCTCTGAGGATGCTAAGGGAATGAAGAGGGGAGAGACGGGAAAGAAGGGAAGATGGAGGAGAAGGTGCAATGAAGGAAGACGTGTGACGACATTTAACGAGGCAGACGCTCGTTCCGAATTTGTGCGCCCTACATACTGAAATGCCATCATGAAAGTGTAAGGGAAAGAAAGAAAGACAGATAAAGGCCAAGAGAAACAGAGTAGTAGAATGAAGGAAAGTAAAAAAGGACCATGCAAATAAACCACAGTGACTTTAAAGAGCTCCTGAGGAAAAGAAAAAACACAAATGAGATCCTTTTAAATTTCAATTGTTTCAGTGATGAGTTTAAATTGCTAGCGAATTGAGACTTTTTTCTACTGACAAAGACTCATCTCATATGTGTCTGCTATAAGGTTTCAGATGAGATCTCGACAGTGTGCAGCAGGTGGTGCTATGATTGTAACAGAATATTTGCCTTTAGATGTGTTCAGGCCGAACGTGTGAAGTTCGGGGCATTGTATGGTTGAGCTACAACATCTTCTATTCCCATGGCAAAACACTGAAATTAGTCAGGCCGCCATAGACACACAATTTAACATTGCAAAGGTCTTTAGAGTAGACTGACCAAATATAACGTTGATGTCATTAAATCTCTATGAGGAGTTTGTTAGAGTATAAAAAACATGTAAGTTCCTGTTGCCAGCAGGTGGCGCTATGGCTATAAGTGAATATGGTCATGGGAATGTGTTCAGGACAGGACTCAAACATGTGAATATTGGTGCAGATTGGACATTGTATGCCTGAATTATAACAACTTTCTTTTTCATGGCGAAACATTGAATTTGTAAAGCCGCCACAGACACGTCCTTTAACGAAAATTCAAGATTTTCAAAATTTTACGTCACTGAGAGCTTTAGATTACACTGACCAAATTTGGTGTTGATCTGTTTAAATCTCTAGGAGAAGTTTGTATAAATACAACACCTAAAAATGGCAAAGTTTCATGAGTTTTGAGCATGTTTAGGCCCTCAAAAATGTGATGATCTCCGGGTCCTCGCAGCGAGCCCTAACAAACACGAGGTATCCTTAACATCTCAGTAGCAGTGTTCGAATTGTGTCAAAGTTCTTGGTGGGTCCCCCTAACCAGACTCCCTCCTCCAAAAAACCATAAACCTTATATAAATATGACTCATATTTTTGTCTTGTCCTTGTTATTATTGAGAGAACCTAATTCTAAGATAAAAGCTTATTTTACGATGATCAATGAATTAGGTGTACCAAACAATCACTAAGCAATGAAGAATTCAATATCTAGCCGAGGAAATTAATATTTTCAAACAGGTTTAAAGTGATTTTTACCTTTTGTAGGCATTTTTACCTTTATAAAGCCATTCTTTTTTCTGAAAGTGTGCATTATCTTTTGTGTCAAGTTCTTGTATTTAATCAATAAAGTCACTTTTAGGCTGTAACCACACAAATAAAATCATTATTAACAAAATTAATCTTTTCAATATAGAGAAAACACAAACAC
Source organism: Labeo calbasu (assembly GCA_019740295.1). Lineage (NCBI taxonomy): Eukaryota > Metazoa > Chordata > Actinopteri > Cypriniformes > Cyprinidae > Labeo > Labeo calbasu. Next base: position 2,331 of record JAHKKF010511050.1, read on the forward strand.
TGCATCTGAATTGGCATTTAGATGTATTTACCCACTGTTTAATGCAGAACATGAATGCATTAAACCTGCAGTTACAATTGCATTAATAATGTTTTAACATTTTAATCCTAAAATGTTGAATGCTGATATTTGAAATTATTTTAAAAAATGACTTAAAAAATACTTTGAATGTGGAACTACAACCGCCAGTAGGTGTCAGCAAGTCACCGTTAATAGGTGAGTCATTGCGATTGAACCGAATCATTTAAATGGTTGATTCATTCAGGAACGAAACACCGTCATCTTGTTTAGAGATGCAAAACAGTGCTGTGGCTGTGTTTGGATTGATTTTTGTTGGCGAAATAGAGCAAAAATATGGTGTCTAAAACGTAAGTCTCTTAATATTAACTTCTAGTTTATTGAACTGTTGTATATAAAAAAATATCACATTTGCGGTGTCTGCAAAAGAACGCACTCTAAATGAGCACAGTCAGTCTAGCCAGTGTTTAAGCGCTCATAACTCCTCTTATAATCAATGAAGCTGTCCATACACTGTATGATAAATGAATGTCTTACTTACATAGTTCGTACATCTGCACTTTGTTGCTTATGATGAGGGAATGAGTTTCAGTCTGAACAAAACTCCAGGTTTCAGCAATGACTGTTCTGAACGCCTCTGATTGGCCACTGCATTCAAAACTCAACAGAGTCCTGTGTGATTGGTTGTAATGCGCAACGCTGTAAAAACGCGTAAAAATAAAATGATTTAACTTGAGCAGGTCTAAATTTAATACAGCAATCGAAACTTTTCATTTCATTTTTACTAGTTTTATGTTTGAAGTATTATAGTTCTATTGAAAAACTGCTCAGCAGTAGTTTGTCTTGACGGTAATGAGATTAATGGGGAACAAATGGAGATTTCATAATGAGAGTTCAAATTGTTTCTCATTTTGGTCAGTTTTGACAACACATCAATATTTGCAGTCAAACAAACCTCGATATGAACTCAAACATGTCTCAATTCTCCCAGTAATAAATTTTATAGCTCTCCACTTCCCATTATGGATTTTTGGAGAAACATCTAAGACATTATCAATGAAAGAGCACCCTTGAAAGAGATCTTTTTAACATCTCAATTGTTTCTCTTTGTCAGTAAAAAGATTACATGAAGTTCTAAGCTTTAGTATAATTTCTCAGATGTTTCTCCTGAAGAAATAACACTAGTAGTCTCAGACTCACCTCATTAAGAGTTTCAGAAGACATCCCAACAGTCTCAAACAGTGCTCAGATCTGAAGTCGAAGTCTGTGATGAGAAATCAGAGCTCTCAATATGAGCTCAAACATCTCGCAAATTAAAAACCAAACGATCTAATCCAGGGGTGTCCGAACCCAGTCCTTGAGGGCCGGTGTCATGCAGAGTTTAGCTCCAACTTGCCTCAACACACCTGCCAGGAAGTTTCTAGTATGCCTAGTAAGTGCTTGATTAGCTGGTTCTGGTGTGTCTAATTGGGGTTGGATCTGAACTCTGCAGGACTCCGGCCCTCCAGGACCAAGTTTGAGCAGCCCTGATCTAAGCTATGCTATCTACATTGTTATTAAAACTCTGTTCACGAAGAACTTCAGGAGGAACATCTACAACAAAATATTAAAAATAGAGTTATAAAAGAGCAACATCTGAGTTTCCTATCTCACGCTTATCTATCCGTGTGTGTTTGAGTGTGTTTATTAGCAGAACGAGAGTGTATCCACATCTGACCCACATCATAAATATGACTGAAAATCATCAGAGAGCCACTCCAGTTGACGCCAAAACACACACACACTCGCACATTGCTTGTGAAAATCCTTTTATTTGCGATATAATTCATTTGCTGTGTCCTCCACCACCCACGGCCCCTTCATGTGACTGCGAACTGCTCGTTACCGCATCCCGAACGGCCCAAATTAATGATGAAAAAGGACAATTACGAGGAAAACGCAATTAGCTAACGAACAGTGAGCCAATTATCTTTCTCCCACACAGTGGGCCAAAACTCAACGGCTGCGGGGTCAACCCAGAGGATTTTTACAGATTCAAACATGCCGAGTTGTTCCCTCTTTCATCACTCCGACGAGGACAGCGACGCGGGTTTAATTAAACGGAAGCTTGAGTTCGCCTCTGAAGTGTGAAATTTAAACCAATCGCTGTTTTTAAACCGCTGTTGTTGCACGCTGGATAAATATTTTTCTTCTCGAGATAAAAGGGGATTGCGTAAGTCGGTTTAAAAAGGAAAAGCTCGAATAGCATGCAAGAGAAGGAAAAAGTACAAACTAAGTGTGTCAAAACCAACCTACCAAAGCCTCCAGTAGGTGGTGCTGTTGATATCTCAGCAGAAAGACCACGTCTCCAGGTTAAAACAGACATGTATCACCACACCCTTTCCTCTCATTCACTCCCTCCTCGCCTTTACAGTCGCTTTTTTCTAACCACAGGGGCTCCCGTTATGATGGACGATGTGTTTTATGGAGGATGCAGCTAGGAGAATTATGAGGACAGACAGGATTGGCTTGAATACGACAGTTTTGGGGGAGAAAGGCCTGGATTTGGAGACGCATTCTTCTGTGTTTCCTTTTGTTCTGTCCATCAGAGGCCTTCTACTGTAATAAATCTTGGTTACTAGGCCCTGCTGTCTGGGTCTTTCTCTACAGCTCTCTCCTAATAGGAGAGTAAAATCTCACGGTTGATCTCATCTCAGCTCCTTTAATCTTGTCTCTTCTCATAGGAAAAGTTGTTCACAGTTGTTCGGTTATCTTCTTGTCTCAGTTCTCATGCCATATCATCCCTTTTATTTTCTACTTAAAGGGACAGTTTACCCAAAAATGAAAATTCTGTCAATAATTACTCACCCTTATGTCATTTCAAAACCTTTGGAACACAAATTAAGATATTTCGGATGAAATCCAAGAGCTTTCTGACCCTGCATAGACAGCAACACAACTACCACGTTCATGGCCTAGAAAGGTTGTAAGGACATTGTTAAAATAGTCCATCTGACATCAGTGGTTCAAACATAATGTACTTTAAAATACTTTTTGTGAGCATAGATCAGTTCTCGTTGCTTTGCTTCTTACCTAGCTGCTAATGGAACAAGTTAACCTCACTGTTATTCTCACATTGCCTCATCTCTTTATCTCTCTGCTAATAAAACGCCACAGCTGTTCTCACCTCAACTCACCTCTCTGTTAATTGGAAAGGACTTTCCTTTCTTCACCTCATCTCGTCTTTTCTCTTTTTAACCTCATGGTTCTTCTTGTCTCATCTTGCCTCATCACATCTACATCGCATTTGGTCTCACTTTTTTTTTCTTAAAAAAGACAACCTTGTGTTTTCCTTGTTTCTTCATCTCTTCTTTTATCAGTTTTCTTTTGTACCACACTGGTAATACGAATACCTTCGTAAGTTATTCTCTGTTTTTCAAATGCACTCATTCTCGTATTGTCTCATCTCGTCTCACAGTATCCAGTCTCATCTGTTTTCTTCTGGAAAATGAGGAAAACCTCAGTTATTCTCATCTTCTTTCATCTTTAATATGTGACCCTGGACCACAAAACCAGTCTTAAAGGAGAAGTCCATTTCCAGAACAAAAATTTACAGATAACGTACTCACCCCCTTGTCATCCAAGACGCTCATGTCTTGCTTTCTTCAGTTGTAAAGAAATTATGTTTTTTAAAGTTTTTTTCCATATAATGGACTGCTGTGGTGCCCCGAGTTAGAACTTACAAAATGCAGTTTAAATGAGGCTCCAAACGATCCCAAATGCAGTTGTAAACGATCCCAGCCGAGGAAGAAACGCTCATCTTGTCTTGCTCTGCCTGAACTCTGTGTATTCTGGCTCAAGACATTTAGGGTATGTCAAAAAACTCCAATCGTATTTTCTCCCTCAACTTCAAAAATCATTTCAAAATCATCCTACAACGCTGCAGAAGTACCGACCCAGTCTTTGCAAAGTGAACATGCAAAGAAGATCAAACACCCTTAACAAAAAAGGTAAACCAGCGATATAGGACGATTTTGAAGTTGAGGGAGAACATGAGATGGGAGTTTTTTGACATACCCTAACTGTCAAGAACCGGAAAAAAACAGAGTGTAGACAGAGCAAGACAAGACAAGCGTTTGACATTAAAAAGTATTTAAATTATATTATTTTTATGAAAATAACCAATCGTTTTGCTAGATAAGACCCTTCTTCCTTGGCTGGGATCGTTTACAACCACATTTGGGATCATTTGAAGCTGCATTTAAACTACAATTTGGAAGTTCAAACTCGGGGCACCATAGAAGTCCACTATATGGAGAAAAATCCTGAAATGTTTTCCTCAAAAAACATAATTTCTTTACGACTGAAGAAAGAAAGACATAAACATCTTGGATGACAAGGGGGTGAGTACATTATCTGTAAAATTTTGTTCTGAAAGTGGACTTCTGCTTTAAGTAGCACTGGAAAATTTGTAGCAATATCCAAAAATGGGTCAAAATAATTGACTTTTCTTTTATGCCAAAAATCATTAGGATATTAGGTAAAGATCATGATCCATGAAGATATTTTGTAAATTTTCTACCGTAAATATATCAAAACTTAATTTTTGATTAGTTTGTTTAGCATTGCTAAGAACTTCGTTTGGACAATTTTAAAGGCCATTTTCTCAATATTTAGATTTTTTTGCACCCTCAAGATTCCAGAATTTCAAATAGTTGTATCTCAGCTAAATATTGTCCTGTCCTACAAACCAATGGAAAGCTCATTTATCATTTTTCAGTTGATGTTTAAACCTCAATTTTTGAGGTTTTGTGGTCCAAGACCACATATTAGAAACATTTAACCTCTCAGATGTTCTCATCTTGTGTTTTCTCTTCATCCTGGCGGAGACTTTCCTCCTTTCTTCTCGTCACAGGAAAGGAGAACATCATGGTTTTTCTCGTCTCATCTCGCCTCAACTAGTCTCTCCATAGAAAGAAGAACCTCATAGCATTTCTTGTCTCTTCATCACTCTGCTACAAGAAAAGAAGAGACACCATAATTAAAATTACACAATGTAAACATCAAAATTGTTCTCGCCTTGTCTCATTTTGTCTCTTCATCTCTCTGCTAAAAAAAGTAATCTTTTAGAGGTTCTCTTCTCTTCTCATCATGTCTCCTCAATTTTCTACTAACAGAAGATGTGTGTCTGACAGTTGTCCTCTCTTCCCACCTTGTCTTGTCTTGTCTCATCTTGTCTCTTAGAAAGGAAAAATTTATGGATGTTTTGTGTTGTTTCTTTCCCTCTGCTAACAGGAGAAGTTAACCTCTCATTTATTCTCATTTCATCGCGTCTCTTCATTTCTCTGCTAATACAAATGATAACCCTTCCGTTTTTTTCTAGTCTTTTCATCTCTCTACTACAAGGAAAGAGTAGAACTCAGGATTATGACTGAAATTACACATAAAAAACATTCTCTAAACGATTTCTCATCTTTCAGCACAGAGAAGGCCACAATCAGGACACACACACACACACGCAAATCTTAAAGGAACGAGAGCTATCAAAGGAAAGTTCTGGAAACTTTACACGTCTGAGCTGTGTGGAGGGATACAGGGAGTATAATGATATTCTCTATTGATCGCGAGGAGGAGAACAAATGCTGGTATTTACGCCGTTGACATTTCCATCCAGCTCACTTGCTCTGTAAGTTCCAAACAAATATAAAGATGCATTTCTCACAGCTCCACCATCTGAATATCAAAGATATGAGGGGGGAAAAAAGAAAAAAAGATGAACGGTTTCTTTGATGGTGAAACCGAACGAGTTTAGGACTCACCCTCAAGAAGTTTTCTTTTTTTCAGGCTCATTTTCTTTTATTTTCCTTACCGATTTTCCTCTCTTCCGGACTGGGAACCGATTTACCTCAGGGTTTTCACAAATGTTACATTTTAAACAGCAAGCATATCCTTTTAGAAAGACTTGACCTTTACGACAACCAACGCATTACCTTTAGCAGTAAATGCTAATGATGTCGAGCTGTAATTAGCAGCATTAGTGTTTTGTAGCATTAGCATTTTTAGCTGATGGCTAGAGCTAAAGTGCAGTTGTTGCATGTACTTTTGCTGTTTCTAAGCCCTCCTGGGAAGTTTGAAGGTAAGTTATGGAACGCATGCAAATGAAATCATATCATCAATATTCACAATTCCCAGCTGTTTCTCACAGATGAGATCTCGACAATGTCAACAGAGACTCTAGCATAAACTGTACTATATGTATTTTATACTGCATGCTATTTGTTTAAAATAGTATGCAAAAAAAAAAAAAAAAAAAGACACAAAGGAGATTTCTTTTATATCTCATTTGCTTCTCTAAGACAGCAAAGAGATTTATTGGATAGGGCTGGGTTTTGAGACAAGTTTCATGATTCGATTTGATTCTGACTCACAAGCTTTCCATTCAATTTGATTCAATATTGATTATTCTGGATATATATTAGGTACAGTGCATGCCAAATAATAAAAAAAATGTTTAAACTCCTACTGTAAAATATACATGAGACTCGGTGGCTGTCATTAAAAAGGATTTATTCAAACATAAATTAAACATTGAAAAAATTATGACAGTAAAACTAAATAATGAATATGTTATATAGTGCATATATTTAGCAAAATGCTCCTCTCTAGAGTTCATTTTTCTAGTTGGCTAACGAGTTTATGGTCGAGTATTTTTATTTTTTTCTGAGGTAAATGTGACTTTACGTGACATTGTTTACAAGCTGTTATACTGACGTCTTTGTTTCTCACTTGTATTTCTCATGAGGTACTGGCATTACTGTTAGTTATTACAGCCTACAGTTTGCTAGCTTGCTATCCCTTCATCACGCAAATGCATATTACCTGTTGTAAGGCTGTGTAAATCCAATTAAGCTTCTAGAGGAAGCATCCTTTCAGTTTGTAGCGGTAGCCTATTTGACAGTTGAGAAAGGCGGCAGCTTTCCCGCGAGTGGGCGTGGTTTCGGCGCCGACAGCGGACACGCTCCCAGCGTTTGAGAGCGGAGAATACTCCTTATTTTTTGAAGATTTTGATAACTTATTTTATTTACTTGCCGCTTTTTTATTTTTTTTTATTTTATTCTATACATTTTTGATTGGGTGGTATAATAACACATTTCTGTAGTGTGACAAACTCAGAACACACATTAAATATTACTACACAGACTTTAAATCTCCAGTTTCTTAGATTTATACACTAAAAGGACGCTATTATATATATATATATATATATATATATGTATATATATATATATATATATATATATATATATATAATTTCTGGGAGCGTCAGTATTATATGGAAATTCAATTGCGAGATATAAACTCACAGTTCTGACTTTTTTCTAAAAAATGCACTTTTATGTCTCACAACTGAGATGTTAAGGTGATATTAAGTCAGAACTTTGAGATATAAACTCGCAACTGCGAGAAAAATATCAGCATTGCAGATACAAACTCGTGTTTGTAGAAAAAGTCAGAATTGCGAGATACAAACTCGCTTTTGCGAGAAGAGTCAGAATTGAGTTTTTATCCCAGTTCTGAAAAAAGAGACAGAATTGTGTGAAAAAAAACGTCATAACTATGAGATATAAACTTGCAATTGCGAGAAAAAATGCCAGTTTGTATCTTGCAATTCTGACTTTTTTTCTCAGAACTGTGAGACAAAAACTCCCAATTCTGATTAACTATGAAAAATTGCGAAAACGCTGATATAACTTCGCTCTTGCAAGAAACAAGTCAGAATTGTGAGATACAAACTCGCAATTGCAAGATAAAAAGTCAGAATTAAGGAGCAAAGACAGAATTGTGTGGAAAAAAACGTCAGAATTATGAGATAAACTCGCAGGTGCGAGACAAGAAGTCAAAATTGTGAGATGCAAATTCACATTTGCAAGAAAAGTCAGAATTGTGAGTTTTTATCTACTATTGGCAGCATCAGCATTTTTGTAGCATTAGCATGTTTTCTGTGAAATGCAACTGCTGTGTAGCTTTGTAGTCTTCAAGTCCTCTGGAGACAGAAAGACAGAATTGTGTGGAAAAAACATCAGAATTTCGAGATACAAACTTGCATTTGTGAGAAAGAAATTCAGAATTGTGAGTTTTTTCTCAGAATTGTGAAAACCATCAGAATTTCAAGATATGAACTCACAATTGTGAGCATTTGCGAGAAAAGTCATAATTGTGAGTTTTTATCTCACAATTCTGACTTTTGTATACAAACTTAAATTGCAAGGTTTTCATAATTCACTTTTTTTCTCAGAATTGTGGAAAACGTCAAAATTGTGAGAAATAAACTTGCAATTGTGAGAAAAAAAGTTTGAATTGTGAGGTTTTTATAGCCATTTTGACTTTATTTCTCGCAATTGTAAGTTTATATCATGCAATTCTGTGAAAAAAATAGCCAGAATTGTGAGATAAAAATTTTTATTCAGTGGTGGAAACGGACTTCCATAGTATTATAGATTACCTTTAGCTGTAAATGTTAATGTAATTATTGGACATTATTTACCTTTGCAGCCTTCAAGTCCTCCAGGGAAGTTTAGAGGTTGTACAAAAATGAGCAAAAACTGAATCATACTACACCAGTACAATCAACATTTACAATTATAAGCAGATTTTAACCAATGACAACACAATTAAACCATGATTTCTTTACTTGCAAAGCTCAAACATTGAACCTCTGGGAATTAAAAAAGTTTCCCACTGGCAATTTCATTGAGGTTCATGTGTGTTCTTTCATAATGCAATAATTCAGACTTGGCTTGAAGGCAGCTTTTGAACAGGTGATATTTTGGTCTCTGTGAGAATGTAACCATGTGATATAATGAGAAACCTCAACCGGGTTTTTTCACAAGGCAATGGCAGGAGGACTCACACCGGGTCGGGAACGAACGGATGAAGGTGATTCTCTCTCTTTTATCTCTCCGTCGCTGTCTTCCTGATGTTCCTCCTCTCCTCTCCTCTTCCTTGGCTTTTTTTCTTTTTTTTACTCTCCCCGAGCCGCCTGTCAGGGGGCTATAATGAGACGCCGATAACTAGAGCAGCTTTCAGCCCCGATCAGTGACCACCTGTGGAATCGACAGGGGTCTTATCAGCGGCTCTCATCCTCTGGCACAGGCGCGCACCTCTTTCCGTCTGTCGCTCTCCGACGGAGCCGATGGGAAACCGAAAAGCGAGAAGCGGCTGGAAAGGCTAACAGCGGTGGGATGGAAATCCATGTAGCTTGGTTTTGCCCCAGAGGTCGGGCCGCTGCAAATGCCAAAGCCGTTGCTCTGAATCGGCCGGGGAATGAGAGGAGGAGAAAAGTGGGTTGAATAAAAGGAGAAATGCAAGCTGGGACGGTTGAAAGAGAAGGTGTCGGTGTTTTTGATAGATCCAGTCAGGCATTAAGAGAGGCTTCACACCACGGGCCTCCCGTTGGGAGCGAAAGCACACCTGCAGGGGATTGAAGATGTGATCCAAGCCAACCGGGGCCAAACGGATGTGTGTGTGAGCGAAATAACTCAACGTGAAAGAGGCATATATTCTGTCCCTCGGCAACTTTGTAAAGTCACTTTACATTTACAAAATGTAAAAATTTGGTGAAAAAAACTTGCACATTTTACTTTACTAATGCAATCCCTATAAATGGGATAATTTCTACTAACATGGAAAAGTGATATTATATTATATTATATTATATTATATTATATTATATTATATTATATTATATTATATTATTTTATTATCATATTAAGTATTAGTTTAATTGCATTATTTATGCTGAAATGTAAAAAAAATGTTATTTTTTTCTGTAAATCGATTGTAAATTATAAATGTATATAATGCAGTTTTACTTTATATTATGTTATATTATTATTATTAAGTTGTATTTTTTGCATTATTTATGCTAAAATGTAAATAAAAATCTGTAAACTGTTTGTTAATTATAAATTTATGTAATGCAATTTTTTTTATTATACTATATGATATGATATTGTATTATAAGTAGTAGTTCAATTGCATTATTTATGCTGAAATGTAAAATTAATTATTTTTTTCTGTAAATTGATTGCAAATTATAAATGTATGTAATGTACTTTATTATATTATATTATATTATATTAAGCAGTAATTTTGTTTCATTATTTATGCTGAAATAAAATTTGTTTATTTTTTTCTGCAAGCTTATTGTAAATTATAAATGTATGTAATGCAATTGTACTTATTATATTATATTATATTATATTATATTATATTATATTATATTATATTATATTATATTATAATATTTAAATTTAATTCCATTTAATTAAAGTAGTAATTTTA
>JAHKKF010511052.1:0-22711 GCA_019740295.1 Labeo calbasu
TGTACAGTATTACTGCATTGTATTTTAATTTTGTCTGTTGTATTTGTATTTGTCTTTCTACTGTTTTATGCATGCATTATGATAGATGACTAGTTGTAAAACCCACCTATGCCATGTTTGGACTCTTTTAATTCGTATGTTGATGATCTAAAAGATGGTGTAAATTAGATGTTGATACCTGTGCAACATATTAGTGTTTTAAGAAACCTTAGTAGTTTTGCATCAACACCCAATCGAATTACATATGCAAAATACCATACTCACAGACAAAGAGTTGTAAACTTTCCCTCCAAAGGTGAAAGTTACCATTGGTTCGCGGACCTCCTGGAGGTCAGTGGTTCTTTTAGAACCTAAGAAGATGAGCTAGAATTCTTCAGGACTTCCCTAAGCACACGCCAGGCCTTGCGGCCTTGTCTTTCCACTCCCCAAAGATGGATTCCACAGGACTTCAGCTGGGTCCCTCTGAGCTCTTGGTTCTTCTCCACTTTTACATGGGAAGAAACTCCCAGTCACCATCGAGTCAGAACATCTTTGGAATTCATCACTCTTCAGACCCGGAAGAACGTGATTGCAATTCCGAAACCACCACTGCTCCAAACCATCAAGACTTTCACCTGAGACTGCATTTGGACACTTGTTCAACGACCAAGGCAATGCAAGTATCGTACATTTAACTAAACAAATAGAGGTTTAGTATAAGCTGTAGACAGCACTGATGGTTTCACTCAGGTGGTTAACTGACTCTTTTCATAGCTTCATTTCCTTGTCTCTCTCTAACTGCTTCTCACTGACCCTTCCCCCATGTATGAGTGATTTTATGTGTGTTTGTTTAGATTAGTTATGTGTTAGTCCTTCGTTAATAAAACTCTTGTGCACAAATTACCCATTGACCCAGAGTTTTGATTCTGATTCTGCCTTGCAAATTAATGTCCCTTTACGATTCCGATTCGGGCTACACGCTTTAATGCAATAGTACTTTAAGAAAGTTATTTTCTGTGGCAAAGAAAATATCATTTCTTAGAGTTGATATAAAAATCATACTGAATGTTCATGGGATGAACAGATTAGCTGATGGAAAATTAGTTCTGCTACAGTTACTACTGGCAGCTGATATAAATAATTATAATTAATCATAATTAATTGTAATTATTTATACACATTTCCCTTTGAGCTAAATCGTGACAATAGTGTATGCGCATCTTCTTATTGAATAAAAACACTATCTGCTTCAAATGAGCACATTCGTTTTTTGTGCACATGTTTAGAATTTTTGTGCATCTTGACATTATCATCTGGCTTTTTTTTGTAATATTCCAAAATTGAAATAAAAATAGGTAGATGGCAACACGGCTATTCAGTGACTGAATACAGTACACACAAACACACACAGCAATTGTTTTTGTGCTAAATATAAAGTCCCAAAATGAATACAGTATAATTTCTGTCACTTTAAATGGTTCACTTTATTTAAAAAAACCCCTAATTATTCTTTATATCAAGTTTTTGCATAAATTGGAAGTGTGGGTCTTATTTCAGCAAATTACTTCACACTGTTACATCTAGCTATCCCCAGCCTGTGTTACAATGAAACTCTTTGTATTTGACATTAACTCATATAATCTGTGATTATACAGTACACATCCAAGTGAGTTTAATTTGTAGTAGACAAATGTGGCTATCATATATCAAAGTTTGAGAGATCTAGCACAAACAACCACTGAGTTACTGATGCATAAACAAAAAGTGTTACTTTCATCCCCGGTCTCCCCTACTTGCACATAGAGATCAGAGAAGATGCAGTGCAAACACAGAAACACAGAGGCACAAAAAAACTTATTATTAAAAAAGCATCAATACTGACTCACTACATTATATTTCTCAGCAGTGAGTGGGTAAAATCGCTGTAACTAAACTCAGCTTCATTGTTTGTGGAGAGCGCGAAAGACGCACAGACACAGGTAATCACAAGCAACTTTCTGTCATGAATCAGGCGTCTGTGGCTCCCTCCGATCGCCACCGGAGGGCACCCTCTCCCGAGTATTAACCATTTTCGGACTACATTTCCCATATACCCCGTGCCTGGGTCTGATCACCTGCCCAGGTGTCACCCATTACCTAGCCTTTATAAACTAATACCAGACTCTCACTCCTCGCAAAGTCTTGTTTTGCTACGACTACATTTCTGAGCATTTACTGTTGACTCTTTTGAATTGTCTCTGTTAACCCCTACACTGTTCCTGATCCCTGCCTGTCTGGCCTTGAGTTTGTTTAATAAAGCTGCAAATGGATCCGCATGCCTCTGACCCTTCATTACAGAAGACTTCGCCAACTACCGATCCAGCTGGTATGTATCATCTCTCCACCAAGGTATCAGCAGAAGCCACCATGCTCGCTTCCCACCAACAACAATTACAGCGACTTACCTTGCTCACGGAGGAGTGCGAGCGTGAGCCAGCGCGAGATCCCCCACAACCTCTCTCCAGTCCAAACCACGCTACCACTAGTCCTCGTTTGGCGATCTGGAGAAATTTGACAGCTCGCCGGAGAGATGTAAGGGACTTCTCATGCAATGTTCTCTGTTTGTCAACAACCACTGATGTCCCACTGATGATAGAGTTGCATTTCTTTTGTCTGCTCTCTGCTGACGGGGCGAGCTTTGAACTGGGTCGCCGCTGTCTGGGAGGATGAGCGCATGTCTTTCCCATCTTTCGCCAGCTTTCTACAACGCTTTCGGGAGGTGTTTGAGTATTCGGCTTATGGAAGGGAGGCTGGGGAATACCACAGCAGTTTATGCTCTTACATTTCACACACTCGCTGCGCAGACTGGTTGGACAGAGGACCCCCTCAAACTGCTGTATCGCAAAGGACTCACTACTGAACTACAGTCTGAACTTGTTTGCCATGATGAAGGACAAACTCTCGATGAATTCATTGACCTCTCCATCCGCATCGACAATCTGGTTCGCTCTCGACGACCCCTGTGTCCATCTTCTATGCCTAACCAACCAGCCACTGCAGTCCCCAATCCTGAGCCCATGCAAATCGGTTTCACTCATCTCACAGTTAATGGACACTCTGTTAACACCACTACAATTGCTGACCTGGGTGCTGCTGGTAATTTTGTTGACATCAAGTTCGCTGACTCTCATAACATTCCTCTCATTGCATTTGGATCCCGGGTGGCAGTGGCAGCCCTAGATGTTCGCCCTTTGGGTAAGGGCCATGTCAAATTTACCACTGACGGGGTCTGCAATTCACCTCTTGCGTCTGGTCCACTTTCTGCCAACAACTCAACATATACGTCAGCCTCACTTCAGGATACCACTCAGAAAGGCCAGGTCGAACGTCCCAACCAGGAACTTACTCACTTCCTCCGCTCGTACTGCCACTTGAATCAGCAGGATTGGAGCCGCTTCCTCCTCTGGGCCGAGTACGCCCAGAACTCACTTCACAAACCATCTACTGGACTCACACCCTTCCAATGTGTGCTCGGTTTTCAACCACCCCTCTTCCCCTGGTCAGGGGAACCCTCAGAACTACCCGCCGTCAATGACTGGTTACAGAGGAGCAAGGAGACCTGGAACTCTGCTCACGTACACCTTCAATGAGCTGTTTGGAGAGTCAGAGAACAGGCTGACCACCTCAGGAGGCCGAGTCCTGCTTACACCCCGGGTCAATGGGTCTGACTCTCTTCAACGGATCTCTGTCTCAGACTTCCTTGCAGGAAACTCAGTCCCTGAGTATGTGGGTCCATTCAAGATAAATAACCCCTGTATTTTACTGTTTGGCACTCCCTGCAAATTATTGTATCTCACCCACTTTTCATGTCTCACTCCTCGCGAAGTCTTGTTTTGCTACGGCTACATTACTGAGCGTTTACCTGTTGATTGGATTATGTGTTTGATTTGGACTGTTTATCGACCGCTGATTCCTTGCCGCCTGCCCTCTGACTTTATTACCTTGAGTTTGTTTAATAAAGCTGAAAATGGATCTGCATGCCTCTGACCCTTTATTACACTTTCATTCCCCTATCTTTGGCTAATTAATTTAAATAAATCTTATATAATTAATCCATTCAAATAAATGTGATTTTACCACATTTAATCTCTGTGTCTGATTTAAAGCAGACAGAATGCTAAAACGAGCCATAACTGATGAAAATGACTGTAATCATTACCCTTTGCCTCCAAGTCCTGCATTAAAATTTATTAAGGCTCATGCTAGCTGGATTATCACTAAAGCTAGGCTCACACTACAGGAGTTTTAAAATCCTAACCAATTATGAAATCTGGTTGCAGCGCACACATAAGGAGAATCTTGGTAGATTATCTTCCCTGAAATCTTAAACAAGCACACACTACAAGATTTGAAAATCGTAAGATTATCATGCTGGAGGGATTGCCTCACATGACCTCATGCAACAGATTGTCATTTCAGCAACTAATCTTTACATATGTTAGCTAGCGTGCTAGCAGCTTTCTGCACTCACCCGTTATGTTCAAAACTGAGACGATTTCACCCCAGAGCTTCTCATTCTCCTTACGGTTGTGGTATGTTTTCGACACATTATACGGTGTTACTACAAAAACTCAAGAAGCTCAAGAAGTTTTCCTCCATCTCCACTATCTAACGGACCTGTACAGCAGCTGTTTGGCTTTCGCGCATTGGCTGTTGTGAAAGTACCAGTGTAATCATATAGCCGTCATCATCCCAATTTAAAATCCTTAATATCAAACATGTTTGATATTAATCGAGGTGGCTCCATTTTGTGTGCGAGCAGATCGGAAGGTGCAAGATTCGATCTGTGAACGCCTCACATCACCAGATAATCTGTGCCAAACATTGGGACCAATCGAGGTGCTCGACAAGATTTTTGCTCCGATTCTTGGAAGGGGAAAATCGTGGCAAAATCTGGCTAAAAATCCTGTAGTGTGAGCCTGACTGAATGTGTGGGTGCCGTTTGTTGTACAGTATATTTAAAAAATGAAGTTTGTTTTGTTCTTGTGCCTGATTTAACTGCCTCTCTGTCACAGCATGGCAAATGGCAGGTGCACATTAGCAAGTTGAGAGCAATGATTGCCATACAGCAATCATTTATTGTGAAAACCAATTTCAGGTTCGGGTTGGGTTCAGGCTCTAAATCAGGGGTGGGGAACGTTGATCCTCGAGGGCCGGTGTCCCTGTTTTTCTTCAGGGTTGGAGCTAAACTATGCAGGGACACCAGCCCTCCAGGATCAAGGTTCCCCACCCCTGCTCTAAATCTCGGGCTTCAGTACAGACCTCTACTACACTGAAAAAAACAATAAGTAAGATTTACTTTTGCATTTTTCTTTTGCAAATTTTTGCACACATAAATTTTAAGTAAAATTTAGGTATTGAATTAACTAAAATCTATATAACTAAGTTAGGTAAAATAACAAAATAAGAAGTAAATAAATTTAAAGTGGCTGGTTAGAGTTTGATGAGTAATTTTTACTTAATTATTTCCCCCTTCCACTAGGCTGGCTAGGGACCTGTTTTTATGTAAATAGTTTTCCGATCTGCTCACACACAAATTGGGACCACCCTGATTAATAGCAAACATGTTTGATATTAAAGATTTTAAATTGGGATTATGATGGCTATATGATTACATTGGTATTTTTACAACAGCCAATGCCAACATAAATTTGTTCGTTCATGCAGTGCTGATTGTCTTATTTTGCTAATAAAAAAAAACATTTTGTCACAGCAGCTGAAACAACAATTACTGTCCTTGAAATATTTTTTTTTTATGTATACATTTTTTGTTTATTTACAAATGGCAGTGAATTGCTATAGAAACCTTAGATAACTTACTCTAATATGTAGACAATATTTACTTTGTTTGTAAAACATCTTACAAGACTAAGATATCCAGAAAACAAATACATGTAGTTAAACATACTCTAGGTCTCAAAACCTGAAAAAAAAAAAAAATGGTTGCAATCAACAAATGTTAAAAAGATGAGCTATTCACATCATAGTGCAACAAATAACTAACAATAATGACAAAACAACAACAAAAAGTTTAAATTCAAGTCAGCAAACAGCAAAACAATAATCCTATAACAGTAGCTGCATAATTTATTAATGCTGCAATGCATGCTGGGAACTCACAAAGCCTTAACATTTCAACAATATGAAATTATTTGTTCAGACAACTGTGTCTGACTAGTTGGGACAACATTTGGGGCAATTTCATTGGTCTGAAAAGGGTTTTTATGTTGTTTCAAGAAAAGGTCATTTTGTTTAGTATTTGAGACTCAAAATGTTTTGTAAACTGGAAAATATGCATTTGCATTTTTTATACTGTGCGAGTCTGAGCTTACCTATGATGAATTTGCAACTGAGTGTGGGAATTTCACTCCTTGGATGCGTCAGCATCACATTTGCAAATGGAACAATAAAATAATGTTATTAACCAGTTAATGACCATTTCAAATTTTCGATTCTGTTCGGAACTATTACATTTTATTTCAGTTCTGTTCTCGTCAAACTTTAGTTCATTTCCAGTTTTCGTTCCTTGAACTGGTTCAGAGCCCTGTGGCTGACACAACCATTTCAAGTCATGGGGTCTCTACTAATGAGCTGATGAGTTGAATCTGGTGTGTTGGAGGAGACATGCAAAATGTGCGGTGTTGGGGGCTTCAGGAACTTGGTTGGGAACCACTGCTTTAGGACACATATCCAAGCGTAAATTTTTAATTTATTTTTAATTTAGTACTGACCTGAATAAGATATTTCACATAAAAGATGTTTATGTATAGTCCACAAGAAAAAAAAATTGATGAAATTATAAAAATTACCCCGTTCAAATGTTTATGTACATTTGATTCTTAATACTGTGTTGTTACCTGAATGATATACAGCTGTTTTGTTGTTGTTTAGTGATGGTTTAGTGATGGTTCAGTCCCTTGTTTGTCCTAAACAGTTTATCTGCCCACTGTTCTTCAGAAAAAAAAAAACTTATTGAAATTGAAGATCAGTGTAAGTTTTATTTATTTTGGCATTTGAACCTTCTGTAATAGTTACATAGGAGTACCTCAGTTGTCCCTCAGTGTGAAAAGATGGATCTCAGAATCATACAATCTTTGTTGGAAAGGGTTCAAATACACAAAAATGCTGATAAAGCAAAGAATTTGTGGGACCTGAAAGATATTTCTGAAAAATGAAGAATTATGAAGTATGTAAACTTTTGGCTTCAACTATAAATAAATAAATAAATAAATAAACAAACAAACAAATAATTGATTATGGCCTTTCTGTACTGAACTGGACCATAGTCAGTGGACCCAATGGACCTTTAACTGTAAACTGTAACAGTTATTTTACTAGATTTTACATGCAGGGGTGTTAACACTTATGCTTTATACATGAATTGGGTAAGTAAATTTCGTTTTTGTTTTTGAATTGAATTACATTCAGTGCTCACTGAATATGAAAGAATAATTGAAAATTAAGTGTCTTTGTTTTGTCCCTGTCGCTCACACAGAAAAAATATCTAATGTCAAGCTTATTGGTCCAGAAGACCCATTAATAGAGGGAGAATCATCTGCTAACATCACCTCTGATGGAACTGGCAACATCACCTCTGTGCAGTGGATGAAAGATAACAGTCCTCTGTCTCCTAGCAACAGAATCATCTTCTCATCTGATAACAGATCAGTGTCCATCAGTCCAGTGCAGAGATCAGACAGTGGAGAATATCAGTGTACATACAGCAACCCTGTCAGCTCTGAGATGAAAAAACTCAGTCTGATCATCAAGTGTGAGTGTCAAACATTCAATATTAAGATGGTTTGAGCTCAGACCTGATGAAATACAGACATTCTTCAGTTCTCTGTTTGTTCCTCTAACAGTGAGGCTCTTGTCTGTGTTCTAGATGGACCGGATGGTGTTTCTATTAAGGGTGACAGTGTGGTGGATTTAGGGGTTCGTGTGTCGCTGTCTTGCTCTGCAAATTCTGAACCTGCTGCCTCATTCAGCTGGAAGTTTAATGGATCAGACACCAAAGTGACCACAGACACATTCACCATAGATCAGACTGACTTCACAGACAGTGGAGATTATGAATGCACAGCTTTGAATAGTGATACAAAGAAAATCAGCTCACAAAAACATGCTTTACTAGTTAAAGGTAAGAAGAGTTAAAACCAACTTGTGTTGTAAACATGTGATTACCAGTGCAATCAACATTAATTTACCTTCAGATATGTTGTATTTTAAAAAATATATCTAATGTCTTGTATGTACGCCTGTGTAGTAGGTATTTTTATGACATTTATTTAGTACATAAATGTGTTGTCTGTTGCAGCATCGAATTTGGAATAAAATACATTAATTAGAAGGATGATATTTATTTTATAACTTCATAATCCGTGGTTTTTAGTTTTATTTTAGCTGTTTGTTTTGGGTTTTTTTCATTAAATTTTTAATACCATTTAAAATGCCCTAAAGTAAGTATTCTGTGTTGTACATGATGTTGGTCTGTTGTTTCTTATGTCTTTGTCATAGTAGGTGGAGGAGGAGGAGGAGGAGGAGGAGGAGGAGGAGGAAAGCTATCATCAGGGGCGATAGCTGGGATTGTCATTGGGGTTTTAGTGGCAGTTGCAGCTCTTTGTGGTCTTATTGTCTATTTAACAAACACTAAGAAAATGTGGGTAAAAATGAGTTTCTGAATTATGTAGTAGTACAGTGACTTTCTCTGAAAATATGTCAGTATTTATGAGATGAGATTAAATGATTTCAGTAAAACAACTGTCATAAGCTGTCTTTTTGTGAGACCAAAATGTGGAAAAAGATAATGTTGTAACAAAATGTCTTTGTCTTTATACTACAGCCCAAAAATAGGCCTTCCAAAAAGTGGACCAGCAAGGGGAGGTATGTTTGTTATTTATTCATAATGCCTACATGAGTATGTGATTGAAATAATGAAACTTACTTCACAAGACTGATCATGATAATGAACATCCCACAATTGCTTGCACATTCACTATTCATATTAAAGATGATTCCGTGCATATAAACTTATTGAGTGTTACTTTCTTTAAACAGGAGCACAACCCAGATCAAACCAAGATGCTGTGAGTGACTTTCAATTCTTGTTTTCCCATCACAGCATTACGTTTTATCATATGGATACCTGCTTTAAAAATGTAAATCTGATGTCAAATGACATTAAAAACACTTACTGGAAACATGCAGTGATAATAACTAACTACAATTCAGATATTTAGCTTTAGAGGTAATTAAAGAGTTTATGGCTCTTATAGCAGGAGGGATGAGTATATCTTTATAGTCAGCTTAAATAGACTTTAATCTTTTACATATTACTGCACGAAGACTTGCTACGAGGATGAGCTATGGATATTGACAAATGTTAAATCATTATGACTTATTAAGCAGTTTAATAGTGAGATTTTTTTTTTCTTTTTTTCCATATACATTCTGACTTCTTCTATTTTATGTATATCTCATATTAAATTGTTAAAAATAAATAAATAAATAAATAAACCAAAGGCATACAAAACACATAAACACATAATACACTTTTGAAAAGATAATGTATTTTATTGAAACAAACAAATGAATCTAATACACCATATATGGCCTGTGTGAAAATGTATTTGCCACGAAGTTAATAATTTCCCATGAAACTGCATTCATAATGGGTTTCTAGTAGATGCAACCAGGCTTGATTTCTGTCAACCCTGTTCATGTAAATCAACAGTTAAATACAACTTTTTCAGCAGCATGAAGTTGGTTAAAAGGTATTACCTGGTAACACAGTGTTAATGGTGAATTTCCAGAAATTATGAGGAAGATGATGATTGAAATACATCAGTTTGGGAAGACTTACAAAGCTATTTTAAAGGCAACCCCAGGTATTAATACTTTTATGGCTTAATATAGCATAAATGATGTCTGTTACAGAAATATGTTAAAAAATCCAATATTTTGGACTATGGGGGCACCATTTTTTCGATGACATGAAATGGCTGCACTCATTGAGTAACTGGCGCTACCTGTTGCTATTTTTACCGCAACACAACTCACAATATACAACTCTGAAAGTAAAATACTGATACAATGCCACATTGTGCAGCTTTTGGTTGTAATTTTCAGTTGAAGGGCAACAAGAGAAGCGATGTAAGTCTTCATTGCTTTTCCTAGTGAAAAGAAGAGGAGAAAAGAATGGGAAGATGCCTGTGGATGAATAAAACTTCCTGAAGACCTGCATCTTTTTTCTTTCCACTTTAGCCCTGATGCCTTTGAGGCTTTTAGTAGACCACAGCTACTGAAAGAGCTTACAAACGGCAGAGACAAAAAAGGATGTAAACATGCCAATGCTTGTCATGACGCCGCAGTGATTGAAAGAGCTTAGCGCAGATTTCACATGCTATTTCAGTAGCTGTGGTCATCAAATCAGTATTTTATTTTATTGTGTTCTGGTAAAAACAGCAACATGTAGCATCAGTAGCTCACAGAGTGCAACCATTTCACATCATAATGGCTTCCCTCATATTCCAAAATATATATAAAACGGAGTGGATTTTTAAAAAAAACTTATATGTGTATCTTTCATGAGTTTTCTACTACATATTTCAGTAAGAGACATCATTTAAATTATATTAAATCAGTCTTAATACCTGTGGTTCCCTTTAAAGGCTCATGGATTCAAAGGAGCCATAGTGTAAGCCATTATGCACAAATAGAAGTGCCTGAGCTTCCAAAATTTCTCCAAGAACATAGCAAAAACTAAAAACTAAAGACTAAAAAATAAAAAATAAAAAATAAAAAATAAAAAAATAAAAAATAAAAAATAAAGACACTGGGCAAATATGATGAGACAAAAACCACTGCCCAGAAGAACATTAAAGCTCGCTGAAACACACCTTGATGATCCTCAGACCTGTTGGGAGTATGTTTTGTTGAGTGATGGGTCAAAAGTGAAACTGTTTCGAAGACAGGAGTCTCATTACATCTGGCGTTATCCAAACACTGAATTACACAAAAAAAGGGTCAAATGTTACGGTGGCTGTGTGCTGGTGTGGGGACCATGATGGAAACATCAATTTTGCTCTCTGCCAGAAAACCCTAATGGAGAATGTTCAGCCTTCAGTCTGAAAGTTGAAGCTCAAGTGCAACTGGATTAAACATCAAGTCAATGATCCAAAACACAGGAGCAAGGAGCAAATTCCACCACAACGCTGTGAAAGATTGGTAGCATTTGGTTGCAGTTGTTGTTGCGCAAACAGATTTTAAGGTTAAGGTGGCAGTTGTTTTTTACATGGATGATGAATAACTTTATTTCCTTTTTTTTTTTTTTTTTTGCTTCAACAATGTTTTTTTGTTTAATTTGAAGATATAGCATGAAATTAAACAATTTAGGATGGGTGCAAATACATTTTCACAGCACTGTAAATACATTGTGACATTGTAATTTTAATGTAACATAAATTACTATTTGTAGGAGGTGAATTATGCAGACATCAGCCATTTCCAGAAGGCTAGTGGAGATAGTGTGAACCTGGGGAATAGTGACACTGCTACACAGTATGCAGAAATAAAACATGGAGGAAAGTCAAAGGCTCCTCCACCTCCCTATGGAAGTCAGGTAAGCGGTCACATACGTAAATGAAGCCCATCCCATTGTAGAACAGCATATGTGTACTTTAGCTACAATAAAACTTTACTGCATCACAACAGAAGTGCTGTTTATTCTCCTCTGTAGCTCTGCAGTAAAACAATAAGGAAGTCACTAGGTTGGTTTCATTTAACACGTACTTCTGTAACTTCTCCATTCACATGTCAAACCCTTTTATGTGCAGGTGAGCAAGTGAAGACACTGAAACGAAATGAAATCTACTGGACTGAGTCTTCCTGCATATTGCACATTTCACACGTGTTGTGTTATTTCTTTTTTTATTGTTTTATTTCACTGGATGTTGTTGTGTAAGTGAAATGTAAAACTTTCATTATAATTTTGAATTCAAGATGGCTTGTTAGGCTGTGTAATTTTTCTGTTTTCACAATTAAGATAGGGAGAAAGGGGATGGTTGTAACACTACTCGGCTTATTTTAAATTTGTACACAGATTTCCAACATTTATTTGATACAAACTGTTGTTTTGAAATCTACAACTTCTCTTGAAATCTCTTTAATGTGTAAATTTATGTCAGGAAGGAAGAGCACTGTTATTACCATGCCATGTTTTGCAACCCTTTTTGTTTTTGTTTTAATATTCAGGTGAAAATTTGAATAAATATTATATATCCAATTAAACAAGAATCTGCTGATTCAGATAAAACCAGTTCTGTCAATTTGCATACATAAACTTATTTTACATAAACTAATTTATAACTCCAAAGTAAAATGTTGATTTTTCTATCTCAAATGTGTTTTTTGTCCTTTCATTTTTTTATATTTTTAAACACAGACTTAAAACATATTTTCACCTCAAGAGGATGGTGGCCATGTATGGTTTCATCCCTGTATGTAATTTCTAGATAGTGACTGTATCACAACTCAGCACTTGTTAGAAACTAACTGTATAAAAATCCACAGTTTGCACCATATGCCTCACCAGAATCTTGTTTTAATTATAATTTGTGTTTCACACTCAATAATGTACCAGAAACTGGCACAAATGTTAAATGTAAATTTAAAGGCCTGATCACATCATCACTCAGGGAAGAAAAGACATGAAGAAGCAACCTTTTGTTCTGGTCATAAACATAGTTTTGGTAAACTTTGGTTATTTCTTAACTATTGCTCTTTTCCAAAGAATGTGATGTAACAGTGCTATTCTGTTATTTATAATTTATGCAAACTTCAATGACATTTGACAGAGGAATTTCATTTGCTCAAAATAAACCTTTTATTTCCCCTCATTCTACCCCCCTCTGGTTCTGTTTTTCTGCTCTCTTGTATGCATATATATAAGATATTTTTTTCCTCATGGTGTGATCATAACACTAAACCACAACTGATAAGGATTTGTCAAGGCAGATGTAGCGAGTTAAACTTTAACTTTAATTGTGTGTTTTATGAATATGAGTGACCTAAAAAGTACAGGGTACAGGTACAGGGTGTAAAAACACACGCACACACACACACACACACACACACACATACACACATACACACATAGCTGGGTAGTAACTGATTACATGTAATTTGGTTTCAGATTCCAGTCAGTTTAAATTACATTTTAAAATATTCGTAATCAGACAACAGACTTTTTTTTATTGATTACATGATTACATATTATTCACACAAGAGCAATAAATTATTCATAATTTATTAATTATCTCTAATTCCTCTTTTTCATCTTTTACATCTTTTAAATGTTCCTTTCTAAAATAGCCTGTAGTTTATATACTTTCAGAAAGTCTTCTCGTTTTGTAGACATTCACACAAAGATAAGTCAGTAGTCAGGTGACAGCACAGCATTTGACCACTGATTTACAAGAATCATTTCAGGTGTTTTAACATTGCAGCAACTACTGATGAACACATTATTGTTTATTTTTATTTGACTGATCACTCAGCTGGTTATTTAACAATGTATTACAATATATTTTGAAGGCTTTTGTCTTACAAACACAATAAAATGCACAAATTCACGTTATTACATGTAATGTATGTAATGAACAGTTCACAGTTCTTTGACATTGATTAATGGTCACATGACTTGCAGGTAAACAAATAAAATAATTCATTGTTTAGGAAGTGTTTTATTTTGTGTTAATAATTTATGTTATTTTAAAGTGATTACTTTAATTTAACATTTTTATGATTTAATTAACGATAAGCTTTTCATTAAACTCACAAACCCTCTGGAATATCTTTATGAACCACAGTTTGGGAAACCTTGACGTAGTGTAATGCTTTATGTTGTTAATTACAACAAATGGAATATATTTTGTTACTCTTTGTATTTTTATATCAATATGGTACAAGATTATCCTGTTTAAATCAATGTGATAAACAAGGTAAATCAAAAGCAATCTAAAAATAATCAAAAGTAGTCTAATTATATTACCTGAAATGTGTAATGTAATGGATTATGTTACTAACTACAATTTTTTTCATGTAATTTTAAGTCAGTAACAGATTACAATTCGTATGTAATCTAACCAGCACTGTATGTGTGTGTATCTGTCTATCTATCTATCTATCTATCTATCTATCTATATATATGTGTGGATATATATATATATATCTCCACATTCAAATATACGGTTTCATAATGATTCAAGAGAATTATCAAGCAAGCTGTAAAACAACACCCAATCAAAGGCGGTTTGATTTACAATAAGTAATAAACACCACATCAAAGCTGTTCATCTGTGTTTACTGCATGTTTAATATAAAGAACACTTTACACAAGGCATTTAATTTCTGTAAAAGGTAGCAATGAACTTGGAAATGCTGAAGAGTGCTGTCATACAATTTGATAAGTTATCAGAGTTGAAGGGAGGAAGGAAAAAAATTGAGATATATGCTTTCACGTATTTTTAGGAAGAAACAAGGGTAAAGTGGTCATAGCCATGCTTTATCGTGAATAAAACACAGCTGCTGACTAATCAGAATCGATGGCTGGAACTAACCGTTAAATAAATAAATACTTATTTATTATTTACTTTATTTTATATATATATATATATATAACTTATAGATTTACTTAGTGTATTACTGAAACAATATTATGCATTTATGCATTTAAAACATAAAATCCTTATATATGTATAGGATAGGCTGTAAAACAATACCCTATCAAAGGAAGCTTGATTTACAGTAAGTAATAACCACCATATCATATAAGTTGTTTGTCAGTAAAGTTAAGTCTATGTTTACTGCATGATTAATATAAAGGATTTTGAAGTGCATGTATAATATATAATATATAATATATACGGATTTCACGCTTTAAATGTGCATTATATTGTTTCAGTAATACACTTTAATTATTGCCCAAAACTCTTCTCATAGTTCTCAATTAAATATAAATTATATATAACATAATCATATATAATATTAAACATTAGTTCAAATTCCTTAGTATCAGCTGAACTGAAATACATGCATGCATGTGTACTGACCACACTTGTTTCTTCCTCCTTATTTCTGAGAAATACATGAAAGCATATTTCTCATATTTTTTCCTTCCTTCCTATAACTGTGATAACTTATCAAATTGTATGACAGCACTCATCAGCATTTCTAAGTTCATTGCTACCTTTTACAGAACTTAAATGCCCTTTGTAAGTGTTCTGTATATGAAACTTGCAGTAAACACAGATGAACATGATATGGTGATTATTACTTACTGTAAATCAAGCTGCCTTTGATAGGGTGTTGTTTTACAGCCTGTTTGATAATTCTCTCGAATCCTTATGAAACCGTATACTTGAAATGTAGACATGTTTTGTAGCCACAAAATAAAAAATGTAAAAAAAAAAAAAAAAAGAAAGAAAGAAAAATTACTGCATGTTGTGTCCCAGCTTCCTTTCAGAGATTAAATTGGGGCCCAAGAAAAACATAATTCAATTGTTTAATACCCAGACCAGGTTTCCAGACTGTGATAGCTGAGAGCTGCAGACCTAAAAGCACAGGACAGATTGTCTACTGCTGCCACCTGTTGTTTATGAAGTGAAAATACCAGTACATTTGTAAATAGTTTCCAGCAGTAAACTACTGTATGAAATTGTATACTGTATACAATTGTCTTTTAAAGTTTCTGTTGGACAAATTCCAGACATGTAATGTACCAATAGCTGCATAACCACTTTGGGTTTTAGAGGGCACTACTGAATAATGTTTCTGGAGGACTCGTTAGACAGATTTTAGAGATTTATAATCGGAGATTTTAGATTTTAAAGTAAGGAATACCTTTAATCATTATGTAAGGAATAGCAGCCCGATAAACGAATATTTTGCTATAATGACTGACACATTATCCCAGCTAACAAGGAAACTTCTCAACTTGGTTAACTTGGTTAACTTTCTGGCAAGGTAATTTGTTCTTCAATAATGTTATTTGGTCTTTTATAATGTTCTCCGCACATTAGCACAAAAAATTTAGTCCACAAGAACATCGTTTCTAGAACATTTTATTTAATTAAATATTTCTTAAGCATAATCATTAAATTAAATAATACGTGGACATGAAAAAAAAGCATGGTGCAAGAGGTGTGTGTGCAACGGAGTCGCATGCGTCTGTCGAAAATAATTGTTAAATATGATTTATGAACCTTGGATTAGTATCATATAATTCACGTGGGTTGCGCCCGGGACCTGCTGGTGATAAAGCAATACATTGTTAAGCTTCTGTAACCTTATAAACATATGTGTAGGGGAAACGCGGGGCAAAAACTAACGCGCGGGGTTATTGTAACACACGTGGTTTAAATATTTCCACACATGCTAGCATAACCAAATTTACGGTATTTACTACTTGGTACAGTAACACTATACAGAGAAAAAAAGTGCGCCAAAATTCAAAAGCCTTTTGAAGATCGCTGAATATTTATTTTACAATAGTAAACGTACATTTTTGGCTGAAGTAAATTTTTTATCTCAGTTTTTAAGATTCATTTAAAATTAGACAAATTCTGCTATTATTTTAATCTCCAATCTCTTATTTATCAGTTTAGATTTTATTAGATTTTATTATTTAAAGTGTATTAATGCAAACCAGCAGAAGACACTTTAAATTCCAGTCGCGCTGATGGGGAACGATCTGCCCCGCTATATTAAACGATGCTATTCTATGACATTAGCGATGTCATTTTCACTATTTACTTTTATGGATTTTAATAAGAAACCACAAGAAACAGGTGGATAAATACTGACAATCGATGTTTAATGTTCATAAATTATTATCTCAAGAAATGTAACGCATTTTGGCTCGTTACATTTCTCGTGTTCTGTGAGAGATGTGTTTGGAGGGAGGGGATGTTTTTCTTAATGTCTGATTGTGTTTCATCTATTTGCGCACATTGTTTTAAACTATAGCTGTGTTTTGCGATCAGGGCCGTCCCACGCATGGTCGCGATGTGTTCACTGTGAAACTCAAAAATTTGATTATTTTTTATTATTAAAAAAACGACATTATTTTGTTTGAAAAAGTTAATTATTTTATTTTATTTACAAAACATTTTAGTTTGTCGTGTATATTTTTTTCATTCGATCAGATAATATTTTAAGCTGTCATATTGTTACAACGTGCCCCTCACATGTTACAATGTACCCCACCTACGAGGCATGTTGTCACATTTCACTTCCTTTCTTTTGAGGTAAATAACGGAAGACGTATACACTGTAATTATGAAACAAAGCGATATATTTGTACTAACTAGACAATTGTGAAATTAACGTGGATAAAAATTATACTCTGAACCCCACGTGGATTTACACAAACTAAGAAATTCACTATAGGCTATACGCTATAGGCTACATGATATTATTTTTTATCAAAACAAGATCTAGACAAACTTAATTCTGTTTATGGTGTGGGAGAATCTAAAACAGAACAGAAGTATGTAATAGCGCGTGGCAGAATACCAGTAAGTGTGGCCAATTTATGACATAAGAAATATGATCCACTGATTAGTTTGATTAGATTAGAGATGGACTGGTGTATATCAGTTAAAGTGAAACATAATAAGAACGTTTTTATAATTTTGAATGTGTAAACTTTTTAGAAATGTTGTCAAAATAACCCCTGGAAAGGGTGGAGTAACACATTAATTAAAACACACACAAACAGACATACACACATAAAAAAATAAAAAAAAACAACAACAACAACAAAAAGACAGACTCGTGCTGCTCTCTGCGCTTCAAGCTGTATCGGCTGTGACGCACGGCTTCTACCTGCAGCTTTTGCTTTCCCCCTACTGGACACTGCTTGAATTACACTTCAATCATATTCTTTCCAGTTAACCAACAGAAATCAGAAAAACAATGAACTCAACTTAACTCATCTTCCTCTTTTATACTGCAGATGAATCTTGTTTCAATAACGATCATACTGATCTTTTAAACCCCCACATATGCTTTATTTGTAATATGGACCATGAATGCTGATATATCTGATGAAAATTCCTTGTTTGGTCAACATCTAATTAGGTTTTCCCAAGATAACAAGTTGATTTTATCTTGCCAAAAATTGTTGTTCCACAACACACCATATCCCTGTCTTCATGATGCTAAATGCTGAAAGTTTAGAGTTGAGCAGTTATGATGAGCATTGTGGAAACGTGGACAAGTCTTACAGCAAATGACATTTGGCAACAGAGAAGAGTTTAGGAGTTTGTCTTTATTCAGTGTTTCTCTGTTTGTTTTGTGTCTAAAGGTGCGTTCACGCCATATCGGAATTACCGTAATTACGAGATTCCAAATTGTAAAAAGCGTTCACGTCCTCGTAGAACTGGTAATTACAACTTGTGAACTGGGAGTCTTCTGAGAGCTACGACTTGTACCACATGACCGCTGTACCACCTGACCAACGTAGGCTCTGTTTAGGTATTGATAGTGTTGCCATAAAAAAGCATAATTCCGAGTCTGAGGACGTGAACAGCTCGGAGTACAACGTCACATGTTGTCATCTCAAAATTACGGTAATTACCATATGGCGTGAACGCAGCATAAGCATATGGTTCTGTTTATGTTTGTGTCTGCCACTTGCTACTTTGGTCCCACCTCTTTGTTTCCGCTGGTCACGCCCCCTTGTTTAGTCCTTGTCTGCTTGATTGTCTTCACCTGACCCTCATGTGTGCTGCTTAATATATTGGGTTCCTTTCCCTTGTGTCTCCACTGGTTCGTTGTGGTGGGTCTCGAAGTTAATCTTTTGATCTCTTATCCTGCAAATTTGTATCCTTGTTTCTATTTGGTTCTCTTTTTTTGTGTCTTGCTTTAGTGTTTTTGATTTTGGTGCATCCTAGCCTAGTTTACTTTCTGCTTTTGATCTAGTATTTTATTTAACACTTTATTTCTGCTGTTTCAGTTCCTTTTTAGGATCTAATCTCTTTTACCCTTTTTATATTTAATTTGGCTAGTTTTGGATATTCCTCGCCTTTACTTTGGTTTTGTTAGCCATTTGTTTCCTGCTTGTTTTTGCATCTTTGCCCTGTTTCCAGAGTTCCCTGGCCACTGACCCCTACTACCTGACTGCAGCTCTCTCTCAAGCATCTAGTCTTTGGTTCTGTGAGACTCTATCTGGCAGCAAGACCGGTGCTTCTGAGATCTACATCAAGCTACAGGTTCCTGCCTAGTCTTTCCTCTGGAGCTGCCTCCCCTGTGCTCAAGTCCATTGCCATCTCTGACGGTCTCAGTGGTCACTCCTCCTGCCCGTATCATTGTCGTCTGCTCTGCCCCTCTGTTTGGACTGTTTCACTCCTCATTCTCCCTGCTGTTGTAATCTAGGTCTTGTTAATAAAATCACCTTTGTCTGGTCATTTGCATCTGGGTCCCATTCCTTGCAGATCCCTGACAGGTGTATCAACTGAGGCTTAAAAGGTAGTTAAAAGTGATCTTTTAAATGAAATTGGCAATTGCTAAATTTAATTATGCTGTAAGGTTTATCAAAAGAAATGAGGCCACCATAAGAGCAAATTCAACGCCTAAGAAATTTCAGTAAAATTATGTGTATGAATTTTAGAAAGCATTTAAGGTTATTAATAATAGTAAAGTACTGTTACCTGCAGCCATATTGAAGGGGTTGTTGGGGCTGAGAATATTGTTAAATTAAGAAGATATTACAGGGATATTTTTAATTTGAAGTCATATTCCAAATGATGTTGGTGTGATTATTAGACCAGTGGAGGTTAGTTACGCTATTGATGCATGTGGCCCTGATTTAATAGCAGCTTTGTGTTCCACAGGATTTTTAATACATGGTGTGTTTCCTCAATCTGTGTTAACCGTTTTATTAGTGCATTGAAGATAATACTAGTCAAATATCCACTTTAGAAAATTATAGGCTAATTGCCTTAGTAAATATAATTTTAAAAGTAGTTGAGTGTATAGGCTTAAAGAACATTTGTGACCACAAAACCAGTCATAAGGGTCAATTTTTTTAAATGGAGATTTATATATCTAAACGCTGAATAAAAAAAGCTTTCCATTGATGTATGGTTTGTTAGGACAATATTTGGCCGAGATACAGCTATTGGAAAATGGCGGCGTGAAGTTGACAGCGTGGGTGAATCTGTCCTTGGACATTGTCTATTTGCTGGTAAATTTCAATGCATTTCGTTTAATATCACATATTTTTTTTTACGCTAAACACTTTCTGATCGGTTAGGAGATCTTTTGGTTATACTTTAATTTTTATTTTTTGAGTTTGTGAAGTTTACGTGGACAGTTTAACTGCTAACTTAACACGGCTCACTCTCCGCCGTTATCCTTATTTTAATTGTCTGTGCCGTGATTTAATTTTTGGGAAGATTTTTGGACTATGACAAAAGATAAAAAACGCAAATCTAAATCGATGGATTCATCTTTAAGTCTCGGTGCCTGTGTTACGGTAGACTTTGAATCTGACTCAGGTGCTCTCGTTCCACTACCTGAAACTCCGTTGAAGGAACCAAAGCACAAAAAAGGCAGAAATAATGATGATGACTGTGAAGAAGATCTGCAGTCTCCGTTAGCCACGGTAATTATAACGTCTCTCATGTACATCATTAATGAAAGAGCTGACATCCTTGATAAAGGCATCGAGGAAGTGAAAATGTCAGTTGAATTTTTGACAGAAGAAAGGATGTGAAGGGAAAAGTGGAGCGAGTTGATAAACGGGTGACAACTGCGGAGAAAAGAATCGGTGAGCTGGAAAACAAAGTACAGGATCTTTC
This sequence comes from Labeo calbasu, assembly GCA_019740295.1. Classification (NCBI taxonomy): domain Eukaryota; kingdom Metazoa; phylum Chordata; class Actinopteri; order Cypriniformes; family Cyprinidae; genus Labeo; species Labeo calbasu. The sequence continues at coordinate 20,883 of JAHKKF010511052.1, forward strand.
CAGATATCAGAGGTGGTGGAATCTGCGGCTTTACGGTTTGCCCGAACAACCAGGAGAAAACGTCAGACAGAAAGTTCTGGATATTTGTGAGGCTGTCATCCCAACCTTTGCTGGCAAATCTCATCGATAAGTTCATCGATGTGGTGCACCGTTTGGGAAAAGTGAGAAGCGAAAATGCTCCGTCCTCCAGTCAAAAACCCCGAGGTATTATTCTACAGTTCACGATGCGTCACTTTCGCGACGCGCTCTGGAAAGCTGCAAAGAACTCCCATTACCTGACAAAACACCACTTAAGGTTCGCAGAAGATCTGTCCCCAGAGGATCGAGAGCGGCGCAACAAACTTTGGTCACTTGATGGCAAAGAGCTTGTTTTACAGGACATGGAGGTCACCGAGTGAACTGAACCTGAGTTAGTTTGCTGTTTTGCCTAAGTATGTGACTGAGTATGCGTTTTACCTTTAAAATGCAAACTTAAATGTCAGACTTTAGAATAAGGTACTTTTGAGGTACTTTTTTTTTTTTCTTTTTTTTTACTTATTTATATTTATCTGTATTATAATTTATTATTGGTTTATATATATTTTTGTATTACATTTGTATTACTTTTTTTTTTTTAAAAGACCCCTATCTTGTTCTATTTACAAGGGTTTTTTATTTATAGGGTCTCATGGGCTGACTCACCTGTTGTTATAGTTCTGGTGTCACATTGTTCAATGTTTCCATTTTTTTCTATTTGCTCAGTTAATGCAAGAGGGTTGCGTAGTGATGTTAAAGTAAAGCTATCTTTTTATTTTTGTTTTATACAAGAGTTGCATGCAAATTCTAGTGATTTTAAGTTTTAGAAATCACAATGGGGTGATGAGTTGTTTTTTTGTTCATGTGGTTCTAATTTTTCAGCAGGTGTTTCAACTTTGAAGCACACATTTAGGGGTAAGATAGTAGAGACAATATCTGATCCTGAAGGCCATTTTCTTTTTTTATTGGTTACTTTAAATGATCTTTTTTTTTGTCCTGGGTAACATTTATGGATTTAATGCCACAAAAATAACCTCAAGTTATTTAATTTTATTGAAGTTCATTTAGAATATTTTAAATCTAAATATCCTAATTTGTTTATTCTTTTGGGTGGAGACTTTAATCAAACTATAAATAATAATTTGGACAGATCACCACCTAGACTTTCTGATAGTTCATCAGGCCTTTGTGGTTTGATCTCCCGATTTTTGATTTGTTGGCCATGTTGACATTTGGCGAGAAAAACATCCTCATGCTTTACAGTTTACTTGGTCTAACAGTTCTGGTTCACTTAGGTCTAGAATTGATTTTTGGTTAATATCAAACTCTTTATCCAATTATGTTACTAAGGCTGAAATCTTGCCTTCTCCATTGTCTGATCATATATCCATCATTCTATCTTTCGATAACCCATATACTTATTCAAGAATATGTAACTCACTGGAAACTTAATTCTGTTTTATTAGAGGATGCAGAAATTTGTCGATCTGTGATATCTAAGTTTAATTTTTTTCTTAGCAAAGCTCAAGCCGAGGATAATTTTAGTTCTAATTGGGAGCTGTTAAAATATAATGTTAGATTAATCTTAGTTAAAGCTGGATCTCAAAAAGCTAAACAATATAAAGCAGAGGAACTTGTTATTATTAAAAAACTTTTGAGAATTTATCTGTTAATCAGAAATCAGAATTGGTTGAACTTCAGAATTCGTTAGATAACTTGTATATACAAAAAGCAAAGGGTGCTTTTGTTCGCTCAAGAAGAAGGTGGTTGGAGGAGGGAGAACGTAACTCCAGCTATTTTTTTAGATTAGAAAA
>JAHKKF010511053.1:0-19979 GCA_019740295.1 Labeo calbasu
CGGGAGATCAAAACTAGGAACTAGGAAACCAGAGAAACGCTAAACACAGGGAAAACACTAACAATTCAACAATTCAACAATCCGTGAAGTGCACTGGGTAGGACCGGGGCTTTTATAGAACGCCTGATTGGTCACAGGGGCTGACGCAATCAGTGCGGTGGAGGATGGGAGATGCAGTCCGGAGTGTGGTGCAACAGTCAGAGTGTGTAGGTGAGGTGAGCGTGACATCTGGTGGTGAGCGGACAACGGGACACCGACCAGATTCGTGACAATTACTACTTCATTCTTCTTTTACAGTGGAAGTCTACGGAAGTGTCACAATGCTTTTTAATATTTTATAACAGGTGCCTCGTACTTCATATCTATTTTATGCCATTTTTTAGAATAAATAGCCTGAGTATGGTGTTCGCAATGAAAATTCCAAAAAAGAAAAAGTGCACTTTAAATACTCTGGATGGTGCACTTAAAAATGCACTTAAACTGAAATGAAAGGTGTGTTCCATTCAACTGCAAGTGCATTGCGAAGTGGAATTTACAGTGTATTCAACCAATTTAGGTGACATTCCAATTGGAAGGGAGCGAATATGTTCAGTTGAAGGGCACTGCAAACGGTAGTCTTAATTAAGAGAACAACTTTACATGACTTATGGGAAAAAAAATCACCTAACTGTCATTGTGCACCACATCACCAGGCAGAACTAACGATGCGGCAGAACTGTTGAAAGAGTTTTTCAATGACTCTGTGATGATGAGTTTATGTATGTGTTTGAGTGTTCATAATTTTCTTATTATTTTAGTCAAATAGAATGCACCTTTAATCACAAAACTGTTTGGTTGAAGTTGAAAAAACAGAGCAAATCGAAAGAAAAAGTGTAAACTATATGGTCAATATCAAACTCGTAGCCATGTGATATTGCTCTATGTCAGCTTTCAATGAAGCAACTGCAACTGCTTCTTTCCACTATGGATTCAAATCTCAAGATAAAGGGTTAGATTACCCAAAAATTAAAATTCTGTCATTACTCACCCTCATGTTGCTCCCCTTTAATCGTACTCTACTATACTGACGTATTTGGGGTCTCCCTTGGGAGTCCAGTCACCTCCGATCTTAGAAGAAAAAGCCAATGAAATTTGGCAAGTGGAATTTGCATGCCACGTCACACCCCTGTACATACGGGTATATAAGATGGCGGCATGCAACCACTCATTCAGATTTCTGCTTCGGAGCTCATCACTATTCCGAGTGCGAGAAGAAGAAGAAAAGAACAACGCTAAGAAGATTCAAGCTGTCTGCTCTTCGGCTGCGGGAGAAGACTCGGAATTCCGGCTGCTTCTCTTTTGCATTCCAGCTAAAGTACTGCCCTGAGTGCACCGAGAGTGCCGCGGTTCTTCCCTGGGCAACTAGCTAAAAGAGCAAATTTCTCAGCTTACACGGTCATCGAGAGCCTTATCATTCGATATGTCTTTCCGACCGTGTACTTCTGGATGCGGTAACTTTGTGACTCCTAGTGACGGACACGATCGCTGTCTCACATGCCTGGGCCGTGAACACGCTGAGACGGCGTTCGTGGATGGCACATGCCCTCATTGCGAGCGCATGTCCATGGCCGCGCTTAGGTTACACCTCTCTTTCGCGAGAAGGCTCCCTTCCGTTCCTCCCCGGTCTAGTTCGTCGAGCTTTAGGAGTTCGGCGGCTAATCTGGTTAGGAAGAAGAGTAACCTGACGGTTACAGTTCGGAATGTTCCGACGGGCCAGCCCCCTCGGAAGTCCGACTCATCTCGCGGCCCCGCCGAGATGCCGAGGGAGGGCACCGGGTCATCCCGCAGTGGACTCAGCGTCTCCTTTGGCGCTCCCGAGGAGGATCGGATGTCTATCGCATCATCAGAGGAGGGGCTTACGCCAGATGAGGCTGAGGATTCCGCAGAGCAGCTCCCCTCTCTGCTCGATAATTGATTCTTGGAGTCCCGACGTGACTCACAGCCGTGTCCAGCCCCAGTTCCTTTCTTCCCGGAGGTCCATGAAGAGCTCACTAAAACGTGGAAAGCACCGTATAGTGCCCATACACATTCGGGCTCTTCCCTTCTCACTACCCTTGATGACGGGGCAGCCAGGGGGTATGCGGACATTACCCAGGTGGAGCGTGCAGTTGCGTTTTGCTTTCGAGGGTCAGGCGTATCAGTACAAAGTCCTCCCCTTTGGACTAGCCCTGTCTCCCCATGTCTTTACCAAACTCGCGGAGGGTGCCCTGGCCCCGCTTTGAGAAAAGGGTATCCGCATTCTCAACTATTTTGACGACTGGCTGATAATAGCTCACTCCTGAGATCTGTTGTGCGAGCACAGGGATCGGGTGCATCAGCACCTCAGTCTCTTGGGGCAACTGGGAGAAGAGCAAGCTCTCCCCCGTGCAGAGCATATCTTTTCTCTGTATGGAGTTGGATTCGGTCAACATGATGGCGCAGGTTGGGGTGCTGTATGCAACGGGCAGGCAGCCTCGGGCTCCTGGACAGGACCTCGACTGCGGTGGCACATCAATTGCCTCGAGTTGCTGGCAGTGTTTCTCACGCTTCGTCGGTTTTGGCCGGCGCTGCGAGGGAGGCATGTGCTAGTCCGGACGGACAACATGGCGACGGTTGCTTACATCAACCATCAGGGTGGTTTACGCTCCCGTCGCATGTCGCAACTCGCCCGCCATCTCCTCCTTCGGAGTCAGACGTGGCTCAAATCACTACGTGCCGTTCATATTCCAGGTAAGCTGAACTGTGCAGCTGACGCGCTCTCACGGCAGCTCACTCTCCCTGGAGAATGGAGACTGTTTCCTCCCGTGTTCTAAGGTAAAGTCGAGGTAAATCACAGCTCGGTCTTGGCTTGCTGTGCCATTCTTTTCAGATCAGTGCGCCATTCCCAGTTGTTCTTCCTGGTGAACCTGGGTCCTCCATGCCCTCCAGTTTGAACTAAGTGGAGTAGTTTGCTACTGTGCTGTAGTGGGTTTCCTTCGCCCCCTCCAGATGTGGCTCAGGTCTACTTCTCTTCCACGATTTTGCCATCATGTTCCCTTAACAACAACAACAATAACAACAGAAATACAGAAAAAGGTTAAAAACTTTTCAAATGGCGACTATTTTTGTCATCGTGCTCCGTCCCCCCCAACGGTCTGCTTCAATTTTTGGCATCCCTGGTGGGCCCCTTCTAGGTGGTTCCCAGGGCGTTGGGCAGGTTACGAACTGAGTCCATTTGTCCTGACACGCTTGCCTGTCAGCATTTGTACTCAATTACGTAACATAATTAGGTAGTAAGTTAAAAATTAGGTATCATTAAAATAGTCCTTGTAAAATCAGTTGGTTCAGCTTTAAATGTATGAAGCTACAAGAATACTTTTGCAAAAGAAAACAAAAATAACAACTTTATTCAGCAATTTCTTCTGTTCTTCTCTTCAGTCTTTGTCTTTGACATGCGTTCACAACAGTACCACAATACATGTGTGTGCATTCCTCTGCTTGTAAACAAAGCACGGTGCTTCTGGATTCTACGTCAGAACACCGACTCCTGCATCAGCAGCAGCACATGCATGCATTGTGGTTTAGTCAACTTGGATATTTGAGTTATGGCAAAAACAAACAAACAAATAAACAAACAAACAAAACTCTAAATTTTAAGTTGCGATAACTTTGTGCTCTGACTGTCTATGCTGCTCCAGTCAGTAGAAACAGTCTTTTGTGTTGAGTCCAGTCTTTCAGCTAGTATAGCTGAAGTATCCCCAGCTTAACAAGACAGAGAGAGTGAGAGTACACTTTTGTTATAAAAGTTTAATTAGACACCACATTAAAATCTACTTTTTGCGTCCACAGGTTCTCACTCACTGGTGGCTTTGGCAACATATACAGTTGGACAAACACCATTTCCTGAATTCAGTGCTTTGCCGATGCTGGATGACGTGCAAATATTATATTATGACTTGGCCACATGGAGTACTTTCCATCGCAGTCAGAGTGTTTCAAAGTACCACAATGAAGAGAAAAGTGATGCTGGTGCTGTATTTCGTGAAATGTATAACGACATGAAAAATCGAGCATTGTATATTAACAAGCACCTAAATCACACAGATGGTAAGAGCTAGTCGATGTATTGGTAAACAACAATAGCTTTATGTGTTTTACTTTGATGTGTTTATACATAGAGCATATATTGTTAGCGAGAAAGATATGCTAGTAACCACTGATTCTTGATAAGTGGGACAAAACAGGGTGCAATACTGAAAAAATAAAACCTTGTACTTAGACAAATGAAACTATGTTTTTGTATCTTACATGCACTAATCTACTGAGCTGTGTTTTGATTCAGCCTCACAACTTTTCTTTTTTACTGAAATGTGCTTTTTACATTGCCATCACTTATTTTGCAGTCAAGCAATCAAGTTGTTTTTTAACCTTTTTAAAACACATTCTCATGTTAGCAGACAGATTTACATTTTTTTTTTACATGTGACCAACAATTCCTCAACAAATATAAAATATCATAATCAAATATTATCAAAATATTTATCTGACGGATGGGACATAGACCTGACAGGGTTGACACATCTCATGGTAATGAAGAAAACCTGAATGTTGTAGTCATTTTAACTATCAAATACAATCAATCAATTACTGTATTAAAACAAACATAACAAATAATATGTTATTATTTATAAAGTTTTTTTTCAAACTTCACATTTAAGTTTTTAATATATCACTGGAGCACAAATGATTTATTTTCTCTCATCTCAGAAGAGTATGTCTGCCATGCATCTGCTATGGTAACAAGATAACTTTTAAAAACAGTTATATGAACAGAAAAAAACAATTATTTGTTACCTCTATCCATTTACATTCACCAGGATCTTAATTTTTACATTTAAACATCTGAAACGATCCAAAAATGATCAGAACTCAAACGAACTGAACTGTTTTGTGTTCCCTCAGCCTTATGTTCCCTCAACCCTAACTCTGCTAGAAGTGATGATTATCAATCCACAAAAGCAATATTTGCTGTATATTTAGTAATTATACATTATTAGAAAAATTAAACACTATTTTAATTTAATATAATTAAAAGTGACTTGAAAACCACAAAAATATGATGACTTCATCTTGAATGTCAACTCTGTCATTGGCCCGTCATCACCATCAGACAGAAAAGCTAATCTAGTGCTGGTGACATTTGACGGTGTTGACAAATTTGGCGTTTCTTTCACAAAACAAATGTAGTTCATGTAGTAGCCATTTTGTTTTCTCTGTTGATGCTAGATGCCAACAGAACCTGCTTCATGAGAATAAAATGATCTAAAAATTTCTAATAATTTCCTCAGAAATTGGAAGGTCATGATTCATGGTTATGGTTGTGACACAGGAAATAACTACATTAGGATTTTAAATATTCTAAAACTATAAAATTTACCAGGGCCTGTCTGACACTAATGTACTCTGCAGATGTGGAATGTGGCAAGGGCAACAGCAAGCCTTTTTATCTTAAAATATTCCCAGCGTTACTCATCGTAACTGAATTTTTACTAGTAACAATTCAATTAGAGAGCTCTACAATTAAATTCTTACTAGTAACAATGCCATTTAGAGAGCTCTCTAATTCAGTTTTTACAAGTAACAATTATAATTCAATTATAGCAAGAATTCCAATTACAGAGCTCTCTAATTCGATTCTTACAGTACTAACAATTCCAATTAAAGAGCTCTACAAATGAATTTTTACTAGTCATATGTCTCCATATTATGGCAAGCTGTTTTATCTTAAAATATTCCCAGCGTTACTCGTTGTAATTGCATTTTTACTAGTAACAAACTGAATTAGAGAGCTCTCTAATTGCAATTCTTATTAGTAAACACTGAATTAGAGAACTCTCTAACTGGAATTCTTACTAGTAAAAACTGAATTAGAGAGCTCTCTAATTGGAATTTTTACTAGTAAAAATTGAATTAGAGAGCTCAATAAGACCCTTCTTCCTCAGCTGGGATTGTTTAGAGCCCTTTAAAACTGCATTTAAATTGCATCAAACTCACAGGCATTATTGAGGTCTACTATATGGAGAGAAATCCTGAAATGAAAAAAAAAAATCTTTACAACTGAAGAAAGAAAGACATGAACATCTTGGATGACAAAGGGATAAATAAATTATCTATAAATTTTTGTTCTGGAAGTGAACTTCTACTTTAACATAAGAGAAAGACACAGTCTTTTCTGCTTGCTGCAATAAATTGCTATTTTTTCTGCACTAAACAAGTGAATTTTGCCAGCATATTGTTCTGTTTTTCGAATTTCCTGAAAACGTCCCAGCTCCTCCCAGCTTTTCCCAGATTGCATCACATTTGTATTTTGGTGTGTTTAGTGATTCTCAATGGATCTGTATAGTAGTTTATGCAGTCCTTTTGCAACTCCCTGTGGTCTTGTTTGGTATAGCAGGCATACTTGTGCTTATTAGTTAGCAATTGAGTTTTACATACTTTTAAGTTGTAAAGAATATCTGCAGTGATATTTTTTGCAAAGTGTGTTTGCAAGGAAGAACACTGAATGTTTAAATCTATTTTTGTAAGCAAAGATAGGTTGAGGTTGAGAACCATTGCGTTAGAGTGACAGCTGCCCTTGATATTCCCTGATTTTTTTTTTTTTATGAATGTCTGACGATGTTGACAAAAAGTGGGGGGACAAATTTGAAACCTTATGAAACACACGTCCTTGAAAAATAACCTTGCTTTGATATGGCATATTATTAAGTGTTGCTTTTGATAAAACAAGCTCTTTATCATAATTAAAAAGAACAAAAAAAAAAAAAAAAAAAAAAAAAACATTTTAATCTATATAATTGCTTATGAATAACTGAACCTTTTCTCTGTGGGCACACTGTTTTTGTTGTAGTGAGAAGACAAGTGTCATAGATTTGATATAATAACGATATGATTAAATTAAAGGGGATCATTGTGTTAATACATTCTATTAGTAATCCCTCATAAAATTTACAATTGATTCCAGAAGAGGCATTTTTTTTCTTGTCTGTTGAAAGTAGGCAGCTGTGTTTTCCCGTCTCCGAAATGTAACCTGCTGGCAGTGGGAGGCAAAGAGTCTCCTTTTTCATAGTATTATTCCAGTTACGAAAAGTTTTTAATTTAGTGTTTGTGCCAAAATGTGTTGTTTGAGCACTGTGAAAAGTATATAAACAGGGAGCAAAGCGCAGAGCAGTAAGCAAGAGCGTCCGAACAGTAGCAAAGCCAGAAACGAAGTCCTAATAGCAATTACAATTGCTTGACATGTTTTGTCCCATGTCTCAAGAATCAGTGTAACAATAAAAAATGTATTTATTTAAAATTCAAAATATTTTATGTTGTACTATGTCTGTAAAGACTATAAAGTTTTTATTCAACTTTTTCCATTAATCTGAAGGTGTACATGTTCATCAGAGAATTGGTGGGTGTGAATTGTTGAACAATGATAAACCAGGTCTAATTAAGACTTGGGATGCATTTGATGGACACAATGTAGGAAAGTACATCTTTGACATAGAAAAACATGATGTCCAGACAAAATTAACATGGATGCCCTGGGACCAACTAAAAAAACTTCAAATGAAAGTTATGTATGAAAATATTTATCATCCTCTTTGCATTAAAGTTTTGTGGCGGTACCTGAATTTGGAAAAAAACAATGTGATGAGAAAAGGTGAGTAAATTAAGCTGATTAACTTCAGTATAATTAAGATAGAAGCATAAATTGCAAATATTGACAGCAGTGCTGACAGAAAATATATGTGCCTTCAAATGTTTTATGAATAATGATAACTATAATTAAAACATCCTTCTCTGTAGTGAAACCCAGAGTCTGGCTTATGAGGAAGCCACTCACAGACTCTCAGGGGCTTCAGATCAGCTGTCTGGCCACTGGTTTTTACCCTCGTCACATTAACCTGACCCTGTTCAGAGATGGTCAGCCTGTGGATGATGATCAGATCACAGGAGGAGAGATTCTGCCCAATGGAGACGGAACTTCCGTGGAGACGGAGTTTGGTGATCAGTAAAGAAGAGCTACATGAGGGACGTAAATACAACTGCACAATGAAGCGCCTCAATCTGGACAAATTGGACATTACATTTGGTAAAGAAAAACTAAGAAATAACAAGTCTATCCATCTGTAGCTTACTTTTTATGTTATTGATCACTAATATTTTTCTTTTCGTCCCCTCACAATTTTAGATGTGGCTGAATATGACCCAGGATCCTTCAGTCAGTCTGTAATTATTAGTGTGCTGGTGTTCTTGTGTGTACCTGGTCTCATCATAACTGCACTCATCATATGGAGGAAGAGACGCACTGCTGGTAAATGTTCTGTACAGTCCATCACATCTAAAGCTCATTTAAAAAGAGAAACTAAATATCTGTTTCTTTAGAGGAATTCTTTCAAAGTTTACTGTATGTGTCAGAATCTGTGAGAAAGAACCCAATGCAGAATGGCAAACACAGGGGATTATTAACACGGATAGGGCACAAGAGAGTAAGTGAGCTATGAAACAGTCCAACAACAGGGGATACTGGGACAGGGCTGCCTGGGATGACTGCTGTAACAAGTCTAAGACAGCAGGTAGGAGAACTGCAGAGTAAGTGGCAGGGCCAGGCAAGGCACATCTGTTACTTGAGGAACACCGACTCCAAACCGGTCTAGCAGCCAGGCAGAGGGAGCCAGGAGGCAGGGCAAACCTGGGACAGGGAACACCCACAATAGAACAGGACAAGACTTAACAGAAACACGAGAAAAGACAACCAAGACAGGCAGTAAAAACCAGAGCCAAACAAAGAACTAGTAGAACAAAAGAAACAAAACAAATTAAATGAAGCAAAAGGAGAACAAACTAAGGTGATTTAATAAATAAATAATAATACACACACACGTCTGGTCAGCTATCATTGTAGGCGTAATGGTTTTTATACTGTACAGGCCATATTTTCTATCACCCTACACCAACCCTATACCTAAATCTACCAGTGACAGGAAACTTTCTGCACTTTTACTTTCTCAAAAAAAAAAAAAAAAAAAGTCATTCTGTATGATTTATAAGCTTTTGTACTCATGGGGACCTCAGTTTAGGTCCCCACTGTGACAAGAGTCCCCATGAGTGTATGTATTCAGGTTTAAGTCTCCACAAGGATATATAAACCAAACGCACACACACACGTTTGTTTTTGTGAATTGTGGGGACTTTCCATAGACTTCTATAGTTTTTATACTGACTAAACTAGGTTTGGGTTAGGGGATAGACAATATCGTTTAGTCACCTTTATTTATAAAGATCTAAAAGTTATCCTGTAATTTTACGGCCTGCGGTCCCCACAATGTCAAAAATTTCAGGTTTTACTATCCTTGTGGGGACATTTGGTCCCCACAATGTAGCAAAACAAGTACACACACACACAACTAAAATTACAGGATAACTAGAAAATAGAGATTAAATAAAGAAAAATAAAAAATGAAACCAGCAAAGTCTCAGCTACTAGGAGTACTAAATAAAAGCAAATAACCAAGGAGCAAAACTAAGACAGATGTAGGGTTTCAGGGTAATTGGATCAAATTTAATTGATTCAACTGGGGATCGAATCCAAATGATTCGGAATCGACTTGATTAATTGATTCAGAATTAATAGGTTACACTTTATTAACTGTTCGTCCAGCGAAAAGTTTAACTTAGTATATATTACCAATTCTGGATGTTTATATTATTTCCGTGGCCATCGGATTATAATATAAACAGTATTACGTTGCTATGAGCTAGGTAGCAAAATCTTAGGCACAGGCAGTAGCTTTGTGAACACAAGAAACAAGACAATGTTTTTTTCAATGAAACAAGAATTTATTGAACTACTTTAAGATACATGAACTAAACTACTAACAATTACACACACTCACACACACATGCATACGGTTCAAGGAATGAGAATTTATGGAGTTTGAAGGGAATCCCAAAATTACTAGTATCTGCTACTAGTTCTTAAATTGCAACCTGAGAAAACCACAAAAGCAGAGTTTTGTCTATTAGCTGCTTAAGGAAATTTAGCACCAGTTCAGCAAGAGATTAAGGAGACCTTGTTTTACTTGCGTTCGGGTTTCTCGGTGGGCTCGTCTTAGCCGAGGGAATCATGCCACTTCTGATTGGTTGCCTGGTTCTTTGGATGACGTCTTTGGGAAGCCTTCGGTGGTGATTGGACAGTTGGAGAGGCTGGATGACGCTTCGGTTGGTTGCTTGGTTACGCGGATGAAGCTCTCGGAGCTCAGGTGAGCGCTGGCGAAGTGTTTCTCTCGTTGCAAGCGTTTCACGCTGTTCTCGCTGTCAGGGTGTTTCAAGCTGTTTCTGCTTTTCGGTGTTTCACGCAGTTAGTCAGTTCAAGCTTCGGTTGGTTGCTTGGTTACCGAGCGGGATAAGCTTGAAGTTCTTTGAAAGTCGGAGTTGCAGGGCACAACGACTTTGAAAGTTTCACAAAGCTTTAGCTGGTTCTGTAGAGTTCTGGATGGCACAATCGTGTAGTTGGTCAAGCCGGGAGCGCCGGTGAGTAGGCCAAAGGCGAAAGGCAAAATTTGTTAGGAACATTTTGATTTTAACCGGGCCGACGAAGTCCGTCCCATAAAGTTGTGTTCCAATCATTTGGGTTGCAAGGCGGGGCTCCGCCCTATATGGTTGCCCATTTGTGCATACTTTTGCATAATGTCTTTCCGTCACGTGGAGGCAACTTTCTGCAAGAGAAAGTTTCAACTTTCAGTAAGTGTTGTAATGCAAGCATTATACATAATATCACCTTTTCATTCACATCAACATCTTGGAAATAAAATGAGCTTTCATTCAATACCAAACATCGGGTATCTTTCATACATATTAATAACTCTGTCTACCTAACAGGCTATACACACATTGGTTAGCTTTGTAGGTTACAATAAACACACCAAGCATATAGGAAGTATAGAAACATACTACTAATGCATATTGTTGCTCTAACAGCAATACTCAAATAATCGTCTTTCCAAACTCGTAATGTAAATGTAATTCGTGATGCGCATTCGTGTGCGTTTTTCAACGGGCAGAAGGAGAGTGTGCGTGAGGAATGTGAGAGGAGGGGGACACAGGATGTCCAAAGGGTCATGAGAGTCATGTTGGATGGATCCTGTGAGCCCTGCAGGCTGGACGTGTCAATGTAAATCTGTCTTTTCGTGTTTATTCGATTTACCAATTTATGTATAGTCGGTCACCAGCTACACTGACCATCTGTTCCTTGGCTAGTCTCAGAAAGGGGGGAGCATTGTAAATTAGTCTTTTACTATGTTTCTTGCATGGGTTTGACTGCGTCTGGTCAAAAGGTGATGATAAACCATTTGTGGCTTCAAGTGGTTCCAGCAGAGAACAAGACTCCTCTGTCCTCCTGAATTGATATTGATCTATGACTGGTTCACCCCTGCGGTGAGAAGTCAGCATAGGACAGGAACTGGTCAAGACGTGCTGGCATCATGTAAGCTCCTAATCTGTTTTTATGGTCGTCCCAAATGGCTCACAGAAGATTCTGAGTTGTTCTCTTCTCTGAGGCCTTACATATTCCCCCTTTGCATGGTGAGGTTCCTGGTGTGAACAAGGAACAAGAGGCAGAGAGAGAGAGAGAACAGGCACGCACAAGACAAACAACATCTCCATCACTGACTGAACTCTGGTGCAGGACTTCAGTTATTTGGACGGGTACAGTTAGAAGCACTTGAAATGACGGAGGGCGCATCGGTTAGGATTATCGCGAATTGGGAGAATTGATAGGCTTGATTTCAATCAAGTTTGTTGAGTTCTCTGGGTCAGGTTCTTAGTTTGTTTTGTCACGTCGGGAAGGATGCGAAATCGTAATTATTGCTAGGCTATCTATGAGCAGCCTACTTCTCATAGCACATGGGCCATGAGGGTGGCTAGGAGGCTAGGAGGCTAGGCTTGGGCTTACCTGTTTTGGTACGACCGCGAACAGTTTGTGGGTGACTTTGATAATTTGGTTTGAAAGGTGCGGTGATTATGAAACATTGTGACAGTGCCGAATTGTGACTCAGCCCAGATTTTGCCCATGTCACCTTAAGGTGGCTAGACTTACGGCGTTGGCGGAGGTTAAACAGAGTTCCTACAGCCACAGCAGCCCCAAGATTTGTTCGGGACACTGGTTGTACCCGCTTAAGTCAGCCTGGGTCACGCTCATTTTCTGTAACTGGCGCAGCATGTGGTTCACATCTGCCTGCACGTGGGCGAAGACTTCCCGCTTCTGACGGGTGCCTGCCCAAATGGTTTGGGAGGCTGAGAGGGTGTAGTTTGCTCTGAAAACATCACAGGGTCGAATCAAACGGACACCTTTTGGGTGTAGGTTTTGTAGTTTGTTATCAATAACTCTGATCACGTGGAGAGACAGGACGGCGAGTTTCAGCATCTTCCTGGTGATAAAACACAAACAAAAGGAACATTTAGCCGTGGTAATCATGGTTTGGCAGGTCGGCCTGATTGCTAACCAGGATTTCTAATAATGACTTACGATACTCTGGTGTAGGGTGTCAATCCTACTATCGGGACCTGAGCTTAAAAGAAAAGTTAATGGGAAGTTTCCGATGAGGGCTCGGAAAAACAGTGGAAGGGAGAACAAGAAAACACAAAGGGACACAAGGACACTGAATGGGGTTAGACAGTAAGGGCGAGTGTCGCATGTGTGGAACAGCTCCTCTCTGCTGGGGTAAGTTTGGTCCCAGCGGTGCGGTAGAGGAGAGTGTCTAGGTGATTTGTGTGGTGTCTGGAGAAGATCAGTGTTTTCCTAGAAGGAAAGAAATTGTTAGTGGAGTGTGTGGTATAAGGTGTCGGTCTGTGTCAGCGGGTGTGGTCCTCCCCCTTTTCCTGTCGGTTGGAGCCCAGATGTCTCTTTATCTGATTCCGATGGACCCATCGGAGGACTGGTTCGCTGTGCCGTTGTCTGATTCTGATTCAGTAGGCAACAGGCGAGAGTTTGTCCACAATGGGGAGCGTTCTGCCATGGTTGGGCAAAACTGTAATACCGCACTTTGTCTCCGACACTGAGTTCTTGATAGGAGACCTTTTGTTGTAATAGGCTTTTCTGGAGTTGGTGCTGCGCGAAGGAAAAAGTCATTCTCAGGTGTTGGTGCAACTCTTCTAGGTACTGGTGAGTGGTATAGGCGGTGACAAGGTTCATGTCACCAGGTTGATACGGCAGGTGTAATGGAAGTGTCATGATGTGGTTCATTAGCAAGCAAGCTGTTGTTTCAGCAGTGCGGTTTGGGAGCTGGGGACACTCTACCCACTTTGTGAATTTGCACACCACGATGAGGAAGTATTTGTTACCTCGGGTTGACTGCGGCAGAGGTCCTACCCAGTCTGTCTGGAGATCTAACCATGGGAAGGTCATTCCTTTCTGCTGTAGTGGTACTCGGCGGTTTGGGTTTGCTGGTTGAAACTGGCAGCACACCAGGCATCCTTTCACATATTCTGCTACGTCTTGCTGCATGCCGGGCCAGTATGCCACTTGTTTGAGTGCTTCATAGGTGGCTTTGGCGCTGTGGTGCCCAGCGCATGGTGCATCGTGGGCATGAACGAGCATCGTCCCCCTTTGGCCATGAGAGACTACAAGCCGTGGCACAGTATGGGGCTCAGGGACATATGTGAGAATGCCATTGTGTAGATGCAGCATGTCATTTAACGGAGTGAAGGGTGCGGAGCGCAGAGGTGGCGGAGATTGAGTTTGATGATGGTTCGGAGATGTGAGCAGCAATAGTGCGTAGTGCTGGATCCGATGATTGAAGAGGGAGGAGGTCAGCAGGATGGCTGCAATCTCTGCATATTGCAATGAATGCGGACCCAGGTTGAATTGTCGAGGGTCGTTGTTGATGACATCAAGATGACATCGTTCAGTGTGTCTGACAATGATGTCTATGCCAATGTAGAGATCGTGCGGTAGGTTGGGGACAGCAAGGAAGTAATGGCTCAAGAGTCTGTTATTCCATTGTATGTCCACCGCACTGATTACTTTTGAAGTAGCCATCGCTGTTGATAAGGGACTGAGGGGGAAACGGCTGTGTTTGGGCGACATGTGGCAGGCTCGGGTGTCTTTGCTTCAGTGCTTCGAAGAGCTTAAGACTGATGGCTGAGTCCACATTTTCAGGTATTTAAAGTCTATTAAGGGTTTGAAGCGGTTGAGCAGATCTTTCCCTATAAGAAGTGGATATGCTTTTAAAGGCGAGATGTATACTGGATGGATGAGGTTCATCGGTCCCACAGTCAGGTGAATTGGGGCCACATGTTTCAGTTGTATGCCCGCGTGGAAGTATGCTTGGAGGTTCAGTTCACACCTTTGGAGTTTAAGGACACCGTTAAGTTTCTTGGTTCTTTCTTGGATTTCTTCGAGGATTTCAGTTGACATTAGCGTGATGTCAGCTCCTGTGTCCAAGAGGGCTTCGACTTTGATGTGGTGTTCGATGATGATAGAGAGGTAAAACTTTCTTGCTATACCTTTCTCGATGAGATCGCCCAGGAGTTGAGGGACTGGAGTTTGGGATGAGAGCGGCAGGAGGTCCTGACTGATTTGGTGTTCATCGAAGGAGTGGCCGACGACCAGGACAGCACTTTCAGGAACTTGACTGGTTTCATCAGCAGGTGTTTGCTGGAGACTGCTGTGATCTGATGGGTCAGGTGTTAAATCAGTTTCTGTGTCTGAAGTTATGGGGGTTACAGTTCTTTGAGGGCAAGGTGAAGGAGTGTTGTTCTCTGTAGTCTGATGGCTCAAATGGTCGCTGCCTTTCCGTTCTGCTGCTAGTCAGGCCGAATCTGGTTTCTCTTTCTTTTCCCACTTCCGATCCTCTTCCTGGCATTTGAAGAACTCTTGCATCATCATTTTGATCAGTTCTTGTGAGTCAAAACTTAGTGATCTCTTTTGCTCTGATGTGGATTCAGTTTGAGCTTGGTCAAAGTGAGATCTCTGGAAGTTCTTTCGTCGGTTTCTGGTGCTGGTTGCTCCATGGTGTGATTGTCGTTTACCCTTGGAGTTTCCACCAGATTCCAAGGAACTTTTTGATGAGGTTTGCGGATTCCATGACCTGTTTAGAACAGGTGCCGACGTAGGAGTTCCATTCTCTGTTGTACGAGGATGTTCTCCATTCTTTAGGTGGCTGTTTTGCTCTCTCTGGGTGGTGGGCACCCTCGAGGGCCATTCCCTGACTCTGAGTGGTGAAGTCAAGAACCGCTGCAGATTTGGTGCTTTTCTGCTGCCATCTTTTGTTTGCCGTAGGTTTTGTGTGCCAAGTCTCGCAGTTGCTGAGACGTCATTGTCCGTGGGCACGCGAGAACGCCAAGGTGATGCCTCACTCCTGGGTGAAGGATTCTCAGGAAGAGGGTTTTGAAGTTCAAGTCCTCTTCCATGTCGGGTTCGTTGCGAGCTCCGAAGTATGCCCGTCTGAGTCGGCTGTAGTAAGCTTGAGGAGTCTCGTTACGACCTTGCTTGGTCTCCAGGGCGGCCACCAGTCCTTGTTCTGACTCTGGATCTGCGAATTCTTTGATGAGGGCATTTCGGAGCAGGTGATAGTCTGTCTTTGTGTGGGCGGTCTGTCGGTCCAGAAAGCTCCGCACCTCAGGGCTGGAGGTGGCTCGCAGTAAATGGAGTCTATCTTTGTCTGTGAAATCAGTGTCTTTCAAATAGGCTTGGACGTCTTGTTCGCCTAGCGCGCTTGGGTTGAACTTGGCGACGTTCCTGGCCAGTTTGTCTAGATCTTTGAGGGTCATGCCATGTGATGGTCGTGGGCTAGCTTGGGGAAGTTCTCTGAGCTTGGTTGTGAGGTAGGTTTCTTCAGAGGGAGCTGGTGAGTGTTTTAGGGTTGCTCTCTCTCCCTTCTGCTCACGTGTCGGTCCAGGAACAGGGGACCCGGTCCTGCTCTGTGGGGGTGAGTTCGGGGCCCGCCGTGTTCTGGTTTGCTCAGGACGCAGTTCATAAGCATGTTTAAGTTCTTCTTTGCCAGAGTCAGACTCTTCTTGGATGTGGTCTAGCTGTCGCATTAGGTAGCTGATTTCTGTTCTCGCCTCGCTCAGGTGGGTTTCGAGGGCTTTAATTCTACTGTTCTTGTCTCTGAAGTCCAACTTTGCCTTTTCAAGTAGCTGTTCGGCATACTGCAACTTGTTGGCGACCTCGGTGTAGTTTGACTTAGCTTGTTCCATTTCTTGAGAGGTGGTTGTCAGGGTTTCTCGCAGTCTGGCGATCTCCTCCTTGGTGCTTGGATCTGCCTACGGCCCTTCCTGTCGGTCCTGTGCTTCCAGTTCTAGCTGCTCGATGCATCGTTGGGCGCGTGTCAGCTCCTGCTGGAGATGGGCGGAGTGCCTGTCGCTCAGCTTGAGGGTGGCGATGAGGGTGTGACTTAGGGAGCCAGTGATCTTGGCTAGTTCTTTGTGATTGTAGCTCTGGTTTGGATCTTGTCTCATGATGCTTGTTATGTTGTCATCCAGCTGGTCTTGTGTTTGATGTCTCAGAGATTCAGCGGCTCTGGGTAGGAGGCTGTCTGTTACAGCACTTAGCCAGGTTTCTAAATCCTCCCAGTGGCTGACAGGGTCTGTTGTGCGAGACATGTTTCGACGTGGGGAGGAAAACCTTGACCACCGACTGACACAGACCTTGAAGGGAAGGAAAAACAACAGAAACAAAACAAACAAATGAACAAAGCAAAACAGCTGTGTGAAGGTGCGGTGTCAGGTGCAAATGTTCTGTGTGAAGTGGGCTGGTGAGAGTGTTTTCTTCAGTTATGGTCCACCGCTGGGCGTGCTTCTAACTCGTAGTCGCTGTGGGGGAGATTAGAGGGCCCGCGCAGGTGGCACAGCTAGGGACAAGGAAGAAAAGAGAACAACACACACAACACGGAACAGAGTGGTAGTCATCTGCTTCCCCCTTTCCTAAAAGAGGAGAAAGAGAGGAGAAAAGAGAGAAATACAACACAAAGAACAGTAATATTTGTAGTATGACGGTTAATGCTAATGGTAGGATGAGAGAGAGGGAGATGAGAGAGACAGCAAACTTCTCTGGCAGTAGAATGAATGCCGTCAAGTTTCTTCACCCCCTTTTCTACCCTTCGTTTATGGGGTTTCAAAATATAGTGACTGTGATTGTTATTATAATCCCCTCCGGGTGAAGGAGAGAACAATGACAATATTGGTTTCTGCCCTGACAGGATTGACACCATATACCATAAAAATGCGCTGTTAGATGCGGGTTACGACTGGCGACGCAACTCGGTTCTCCTGTTGACCTGCTCTGGTCTTGGTTGGGTTTTGATCCCGCGACGAGGAGGGAAATAAGGAAGTGAGAGTCAGACAATTTTGACACAACACATTCAGTTATGCGAATATCGATTAAGTGTCTTTAAAATTCTCTGCTTTTATAATCCTCACAGGTACAACCCCAAACACAGCAGCAGTAGTAGGATTAGGAGAGGACAGCTAGGAGGGAGAAGGAGAGGAAGCCCATAAAGGAATAGCAATGTTTAATTTCTGGATATTAAAGTTGCAAAACCTTAGAGATTGCTAATAATTATCACTTGTGATGCTTTGTTAGCTTTGGATTAAAGTGATTATGATTAGGTTAGATCATCTGTGTCATTGCAGTGTAGAGGAGGAAACCATACTCATTTATGAGTTACGTTACACTCTAAATTGGTAATGGTAGTTACCAAGTATTACAATTTGTGATGCCTCATCAAAATTTGATCAAAGTAAATTATAATTGCCTTAACCAGTACGTATCATTGGACTATGAGGAGGAAACGTAATGATCATATGACAGTGAAATTAAAGCGAAATTAAAATGTCAAGATCAGTAATGAAAGTTAATGATTGCTATTGAATGATGTTACCATTAAATTTGTTAAGAACCATCAACAATAAATTAATCAACAGGTATCATTACTTGTTGAATCAATCGATAAGCATCATGAAAGTGTTGAGGGAGAAACCATGATTAATCAAAGTTCAAACCAGTAATGATAGTTATTGATCAATATTAAGTGATGTCTTGTCCAAATTGACCAAATCAATTGTAATTAAATTAATCAGTAAGTATCATTCCGGGATAGATGAAGAGAATCAAAAATAGTGAAACTAAAATTGTGAACTCAGGAACGATAGTTAATGATTAATGTTTAGTGACGTTGTCATTACTTCATAAAGAGTATTTATGAAGAGATCGATCAGTACGTATGTTAAAGTACTAGGAGGGCAATCATAATTAACTGTTAATAAAATTAAAGCTTATGGTTTACCTGATGAAGTAAACAAATCTATATTTGTTTAAAGGAGAAAGGAGACCTTACACCCAAATAATTAACAGTTAACTTTGAGATCGGTAATTAAACTTTAATGGTTGGTTACTACTGCATACAGAGAGGTTTTAACTTTAAAAATTGCCTATATTCCTTTAATGGGAGGAGAAGAGAGAGGATATAAGTGTAAAGAGGAGGTATGAAGTTAGGGTTGAGATGCAAATTACTAAATCACTTCAACACTGTCAAACAAACTGCATTCAGCTACAATAGGCCACCAAAATGCTACGTGCTAGCCGCTATCCTTTGATGCTAATGGTTTTGCATAGGCTTCAATGCAAACGCGTTAGCTTCAGTTAGCTTAGCAACATCCAAGTCTGTTTACAGTATGGCTTCGGCGGACTGCGCCTGCGCACTTAAAGCTTATCCCAGAACAGGTATCTTACGGCTTCCATGTTACGTCTGTTGCTATGACAACGTACACAACAACAAAGCCAGAATGCGAGTTATGCAAACTTTAAAATGCATTGCATGACAATACTGCACAGTCAACAAACACTATTTAGATTTTTTATCTTATAGCGTTAAACCGTCTCAGCTCGTCAGCATGAGGCGAATTTATCTACAAATATACTGCAATCACAACAATAACGTTATTGCGATCTCGGCAGATCTCAACTTTTGTGCTAGTCTGTCTAGACATACAACAGCACATGTGGCTGTAAGCACACAACTTTACTTGATCAAGATTTAACAATTCTCCCACAAAACAACGCTTGGACGCTCATTCTGCGCGTTTCGGGTTCACTAGCTTTAAGTGACCAAGTGGAGCAGCAGGTCGCTAACCTAAAAAATTTCCGGGAGATCGTCTAGCTGTTTTCACACTAGAACACGCAGTGTAAATCAGTCTAGTGTCAAACAAGGCCTTATAGGAGGAAAAGGAGGAACACGCTCGCTTTTCTCCATGTGCGCTTTAGAGCGACTTCTCTTTTGTCTCTGCGGACAATTCTTAAATGTTTACTGCAGTTTAACTCTTTACGAGACAACTCGAGTTACTCTTCCATTCATTCAAACACACTGGCTGCCACAATAAAGTATACAGTAACACAACAAACCTTATTTCTCTGTCTCTGATCTATCTTCCGGAAAAATAGAAAAGGTACAACGCAAATTGACTTAGTTTTTATGTTCACAAGCTAGATGTGCCTGCATTCTCCACCAATAATATGTAGGGTTTCAGTTTAATTAGATCAAATTTAATTGATTCAACTGGGGATCGAATCCAAATGATTCGGAATCGACTTGATTAATTGATTCAGAATTAATAGGTTACACTTTATTAACTGTTCGTCCAGCGAAAAGTTTAACTTTCCCATAAAGTTGTGTTCCAATCATTTGGGTTGCAAGGCGGGGCTCCGCCCTATATGGTTGCCCATTTGTGCATACTTTTGCATAATGTCTTTCCGTCACGTGGAGGCAACTTTCTGCAAGAGTTTTTTTAATCTCTTCAGTAAGTGTTGTAATGCAAGCATTATACATAATATCACCTTTCCATTCACGTCAACATCTTGGAAATAAAATGAGCTTTCATTCAATACCAAACATCGGGTATCTTTCATACATATTAATAACTTTGTCTACCTAACAGGT
>JAHKKF010511056.1:0-17011 GCA_019740295.1 Labeo calbasu
TCAAGCCAAGACACAGCTGTTGTTCTCCATGAGTCAAGCCAAGTCACAGCTGTTCCCCATGAGTCAAGCCAAGTCACAGCTGTTCCCCATGAGTCAAGCCAAGTTACAGCTGTTCACCATGAGTCAAGTCATGTTACAGCTGTTGTTCCTGAGTCAAGCCAAGTTACTGCTGTTGTTCCTGAGTCAAGTCAAGTCACAGCTGACCTTTATGAACCAAGTCAAGTCACAGCTGGTCTTCACAAGCCAGGTCAAGACACAGCTGTTCTTCATGAGTCAAGTCAAGTCACGGCAGACCTCCCTGAGTCAAGTCAAGTCACGACAGACCTTCCTGAATCAAGTCAAGAAACAGCTGCGCTCCTAATGGAGCCTCTTCACGACATGGCTGCTAGTATAGAGCCTCGCCAAGCCACGGCCGTAATGCCAGAACCTAGCCAGGTCCCGTCTGACCTTCCAAAGCCACGTCACGTTTCAACTGATCCTCTAAATCCTCGTCACGTCTCAGCTGACCCCTCAGAGCCTCGTCACATATCAGCTGACATCCAAGAGCCTTGTCAGGTCTTAGCAGTCCTTTTTAAGCCTCGCCAGGTCTTGTCACATCTCCCAAGCCACTCCGACCCCACGCTTTCTAACCTCACAACCTCCACACCCTCAAGTCTGGCAGGCATCCTATCCTATCATGGCGATCGCCATTTTAAGCGTGTGGGCTACACATTGTACTCCAGAGACCAATGCCAATCCTGAGGTGTCAGCATACGCTGTAGAACCTCCTAAGGAGGCGGCGTCCATTCATGAACTCACTGCCATGTCTGACCATGAGTCTGCGCCAATGCCCCCAGAGGTGGCAGCTCCAGCTGCAGAACCTCCTAAGGGGGCAGTGTCCTCCTATGAACTCTCTGCCCATCATGTCACGGCCAAGGAGGCCTATCATGAACTCTCTGTTCTGCAATGGATGTTATTTGTTCCACTGTGGGTATCTTTGCTCCTCTCTGCTCTGCCTGTTCTGCCTGTCCCGGCATGGCTCCCTGCTCTGCCTGCTCAGTCTGCCCCGCCATGGCTCCCTGCTCTGCCTGCTCAGTCTGCCCCGCCATGGCTCCCTGCTCTGCCTGCTCAGTCTGCCCCGCCATGGCTTCCTGCTCTGCCTGCTCTACCTGCCCCACCATGGCTGCCTGCTTAGTCCCTTATTCCAAAAGACACGTCAAGGTCACAAAACGACTTGAACACAAGCGTTATTAACAGAAGGTGTATTACGACAAAACCAGCAAACCTCTCCATCCCCTGCTGAAAGGTAAAGTGGTCAGGTTACAAATACCTCAAGGTTACAATAAAGTGGGAACTATCAAAGGCATCTGCAAGGAGCCAAGATCGTGCATAGTGGAATCAGAGGGGAGGGATTATAGAAGGAATCGAAGACACATCTTACCTGTCCCTGAAACTTTGCCACCCCAAAATGTTGAGTACAACCCTGCAGATCACTCAAGTTTGTACGCCAAGACAAGACCAAACATCTCTTTCGGACAACTCAAGTACACAGAAGACGTCACCTAACACTAAAGCAGCATCGGCCACCACAGTGCCTACCAAAGAACCAGAAAAAAAGCCTTATGTGACTCGATCAGGCATAATCTCAAGACCAAACCCAAAGTATGTTTAGTTAAGTTGTTTAGAGCATGTTAAGCATTTGTGTGAAACCAATGACTCGTCAGGAGTGAACGCTCTACGTTTCATTTGTTCGTAAAATGATAAAGTTAAAGTATTAACAGCCTATTCAGTTATACACACTTTGATTTTGAGTTAATGTGGATATTTGTTATTATTATTTGACAAGAGACTACTAAAGAAAGGGGATGTAGAACATTGATTAAATGTTCTTAGTTATGTGAATCGCATTTGTACTAGACACGTATCAGAATGTCAGTAGAAGCCCGGATGTGTACGGGAGTATGTTGTATACAATAGCCTGTGATAAACAGAAAGTTTCTCAGTAAAGTGTTAAAGTCATTCAAACCCGAATCATATTTGTCATCATTCATCACATGGTTATCAATAAAATAAATACCTTCATATAATGCTCCTTTGGGCTCATGAAACCAAAAACAGTTAGTGAGTCTATTTAAGTATATACTTAGATTACCGCTGTTAAGGTAGAGAGAACAATTAACTTGAACGTCAGATTGAATTTAATCACATCCAACTGTTTGCACTTTACACAAAGAATATTCGACAAGATACAGATACAAAAGGGCAACCAGTTCCCGGTTGAAAGTGGGCAGAGAGTTGTGACTCAGTCTCTCTGGGAAAAAAAACACTTGCCGTGTATGCAGCCTTACCATTCAAATAGCTCCCTTGAAAAGGTTGCAGCCCAACGGGCGAGTGTAATCCACTCATTAAATGTAATGTCCGCCATTATTGAAAAAAAAAAAATGTACCAGTTCTAATGTAGTCATGGTATAAATATCAGTCCCAGTACAGTCTCTTTTATAGCCCTCCCTGTAATCAATAAGAGTTCTTACCTCGCTTTCACAAAAAAGGGAGAAGGAAAAAGAACAATAATTATAGTTCTTGCCTGTATTTGTTAATGAAAACTATATCCTACTAGCCACAGAAGAAAGCTTTAACATCTGCATCTGACAGCGTAGCCTGATTAATCCAGCGGCTGCCTCCTCTCCGTGTCTGCTATTGGGATGTTTGTTGTTGCAGCACGAACTGAATTCTCTGTGACACAAGTTGTTTACCGTTGTTCAAGCCGGACAGTACAAGCCGGGTTTGTTGTGTTCAATAAAAGTAATTTAACAGCGTTAACCGTCCATTCTATTAATAGTATAGAATAGAATGAAACATGGTGGCAGCGGTGGTTTGTTTTTTGAAGAAGAGCACAGAGATTTAACAGACACAATGCGAGACAATGGCTGACTACTACGGTCGAGAGCGGAGAGTTCAGGTGCAGCGCGGATGGAAAACTCATTGGGACTGAGACCGCCAGCAAACCTTTGCTTGGACACAACTAATCTGGCAAAATCATGGAAAACGTGGAAAGAAGAGTTCATATTGTATAAGGATCTTACTTTGGCGGATGCCGGCAAAGACGTGAAACTGAAAGTTTTCAGCTATCTCATTGGGGTGACAGGAAGAGAGCTTTGCGAGACCCTAATCCCTTCCTCGCCACCAGATCGGACTGTAGACTGATTGATAAGTGCTTTGGATGATCATTGTAGTCCAAAAGTGAACGAGACAGTTGAAAGGTACCGTTTTTTTGTCAGGAATCAGTTTTCCATTGACAAATATGTAACAAAATATGTATTGACAAAATATGTAACGGACTTAAGAATGCTCGCCAGTACGTGCAATTTCGGCCAGATCAAAGACTCTCTGATCCGCGATAGAATTGTTTGCGGCATAACCCGCTCTGTTTTGAGAGAGAGACTTCTAAGAGAGCAGGATTTGATGTTGGAAAAATGTGTGCAAATCTGTAGAGCAACAGAGTTGTCAAGAGAAAACAACAGAACAATTGAAGGGCGAGTGGCAGAGGAGGTGCTTGCAGTAAAACATGCATTGCGAAAAGATGATGGTAACCCCGGTGAAAAAAACAGCATATGCTGGTAGGTATGTTTTGATGCTGGAATGATGGTTAGGTAGGTTTTGATGCTGGTTTAAGCTGGACCTTTGCTGGTTTATGGTGGTCCTTAGCTGGTTTATGCTGGTCATGTTGCTGGTCAAGGGCCAGCATGAACCTACCTACCTACCTAACCAGCATCCCAGCATCAAAACATACCTACCAGCATATGCTGTTTTTTTGTTTGTTTGTTTTTTTAACAGGGAAGAGCACAGTAAACTGCAAGTTTTGTGGAAAGTACATGAAAGAAATAAAAAGAAATGTCCTGCATATGGGAAAAAGTGCAAAAACTGTGGAAAAGACAATCACTTTGCTGCAATGTGCAAAACTAAAGAGCAGAAAGAAAAGACAGTGCATACCGTCACAGAGTCAGATGAGGAAAGTTACGAAGACATCTTGTGTGTAACAGTAGAAACAGTGAACACTGTGACGGTGGATAAACGGAGACCACCCTCAAAACTTTTTGCTGCCATGCTCCTAGGAAAAGAACAGGTGAAGTTTCAGTTAGATTGTGGAACATAATTCCTGTTAACCTGCTAAACCCAGCCACACAAATTGAAAAGACAGAGAAAGTGCTGTACAATAAAAATGTACAATATGATGTGCAATAAAAGCACATTACAGCCACTGGGAAAATGTAAAGTCAAACTGCGAAACCCTACAAACAAGAAATTGTACAGAGTAGAATTCATGGTTGTTGATGAGGGGTCTGCAGTGCCACTATTGGGCAGCAGGGCAGTACAAGCTATGAACCTGGTGAAAGTCCAGTATGAAAACATCATGGCTCTGGACAGTATTGTCACAGAGAAGACTGTGAAAGTAGAAATGTGGAGTATGGATAATATCAAAAAAGACTATGCTGACGTATTCCAGGGAGATGAATGTTTGGAAGGTGCGTATTGGATGGAAGCAGACCCAAAAGTAACTCCAGTGAAAGTTCCAAAGAGAACAGTTCCTGTCGGAATGATGACACCACTAAAAGCAGAGCTGAGTGATCTTCAACAAAGAGGGATCATCACACCAGTAGACTGTAGCACAGAGTGGGTCAGCAGTCTTGTAATTGTCAGAAAGCCATCAGGAAATCTTAGAATATGCATAGATCCAAGACCACTCAACATGGCTCTGAAAAGATGTCATTTCCCATTGCCGACAATAGATGACCTTCTACCAGATCTATCTAGAGCAAAAGTCTTCACTGTGTGTGATGTAAAAAATGGATTTTGGCCTGTGACTCTGGATGAGGAGTCAAGTTACATGACCACATTCGCCACACCGTATGGCAGATACAGATGGCTGAGGATGCCAATGGGCATCAGTCCCACGCCAGAGGTGTTTCAGAGAAAACTCAGTCAAGCTTTGGAAGGATTACAAGGTATCTATGTCATCGCCGATGACATCCTCATCACTGGAGAGGGTGAAACCTTGGAAAAAGCAAACCAGGACCATGATGACAAACTGAGAGCATTGTTGAACAGATGTAGAGAAAAGAACATCAAACTGAATGCAGAAAAGTTTCAACTGAGAAGAAGTGAGGTTCCTTACATCGGGCATTTACTTACTGCAGACGGGCTTAGAGTTGACCCTGAAAAGGTACGAGCAGTCAGTAGATGTCCAGTAGATGTCAAAGGTGTCCAAAGATTTCTGGGCATGATAAACTATCTCTCAAAATTTTGTGATCACCTATCGGAT
Source organism: Labeo calbasu (assembly GCA_019740295.1). NCBI lineage: Eukaryota > Metazoa > Chordata > Actinopteri > Cypriniformes > Cyprinidae > Labeo > Labeo calbasu. The sequence continues at coordinate 5,300 of JAHKKF010511056.1, forward strand.
GGCTGTGAGATTCTGAGGCAGCTAACTCATAAAGACAGTATGTGGGAATGGTCAGATGTGCATGAGCAAGCATTCACAAAGCTCAAAGACGCCATCACCAAAGCTCCGATCCTCAAATATTATAATCCAGAAGAAACACTGACACTTCAGTGTGACGCGTCAGAGACTGGGTTAGGAGCTGCTTTACTGCAGAAGGGAGTGCCAGTTGCTTATGGAAGCAGGGCATTGACTTCAACAGAAAGGGGTTGTGCCCAAATAGAAAAGGAATGCTTAGCCATCGTCTTTGGGATGGAAACGTTCCATCAGTATACGTACGGGTGGAAAGTCACTGTTCATTCCGACCATAAGCCACTGGAAAATATAATAAGGAAACCCCTGCTGAATACCCCAAAATGGCTGCAAAGAATGTTACTTAGACTGCAGAGATATGACATCGAGGTCACGTACATCCCAGGGAAGGACATGTTGCTTGCTGACAAACTGAGCCACTCATACTTACCTGAACATGCATCAGAGGACTCAGTAGAAATGGAAATTGAGAGCATAAACATGGTCCATCACATACATATAGCAGAAGAAAAACTCAAGGCCATCAGAGAGGAAACAAGTAGAGACAGGAAACTGGAGTCACTGATTAAAGTAATCCAAGAAGATTGGCCAATGAACAAGAAAGACTTACCGAGTGACGTTGCACATTACCACTCCTTCCAGGAAGAACTGAGTACACAAAGTAGAGCTGTCTTCAGAGGAGAGAGAGTAGTAATCCCTGACAAACTCAGAGGTGACATTGTTCAGCACATTCACTCTTCACATTTGGGGATAGAGGGATGCCTAAGAAGGGCTAGAGAATGTGTTCATTGGCTGGGCATGAATGATCAGATAAAGACTTTCGTAGAAAAGTGTGACATCTGCAGGTCTATGGACGTAAAACAGCCGAAGGAGACTCTGTGGTCACATGAATTACCTTGCAACCCATGGTCTAAGGTAGGAACCAACATATTCACTGTAGACAATAGAAGCTACACAATCACCGTCGATTACCTCTCTAATTTTTGGGAGTTGGACTATTTACCTGACACAAAATCAACCACTATCATCAATAAGTTGAAAACCCATTTTGCGAGACACGGCATCCCAGATGTTGTTGTTTCAGATAACGGCCCACAATACATATCAGAAGAGTTCAAAAGGTTTAGTAGACAGTGGGAATTCAAACATAAGACACCGTCACCTGGATACCCACATAGCAACGAGATGGCGGAATCAGCAGTAAAGACTGCAAAAAGACTGCTAAAAAAGGCAAAAACTGATGGGAAGGATCCTTACCTCGCCATGCTTGATCAGAGAAACACACCATCACAAGGGATCAAAACAAGCCCAGTGCAGAGGTTGTTCAGTAGGAGAACCAGTACTCTGATGCCCATGCACGACAACCTGTTACAACCAAAAGGTAGTTCACACACAACAGGGATGGATTGAAAACAGAAAACGGCAAGCTGCATACTCCAACAGACATGCAAAGGATCTAGGAACTCTACAACAGGGAGACAGAGTCCGTGTCCAGCCAGGGGAGCATAACAGAACTTGGACAAAAGCGGCAGTTGTGAAACCCGTGGACCACAGATCTTAAGATGTCCAGCTAGACTCGGGGAACATTCTGAGGAGAAACCGGCGACACCTCAGGAAAGACAGAGTCACAACTGCAGAAAAGTTGTGAAATAGGCCGGCAGATGGAAATAGGGACCCAATGACAGGCTCAAACCCAATCAAAGACAATCCTGTTGATGCTGTTACAAAGTCTGGAAGAAAAGTGATTAGACCCCACTACCTTAAAGACTATATTCAGTAATCCATGAAAATATACCTCCATTCCCCTTTGGGAATTGGATAGTTCACCTGCAGTTAGGGTGCAGGTCTTAGTTCCAATTGAAAAAAAAACAAACAAAAAAAAAACAAAAGGGGGGAAAGATGTTAAATAAATATGACACTTTATTTTGTGATGAGTTTATTAAAAACATTACAGATACAGACTTGCTGAAATTACAATTAATGCTAAGATGATAAGAACTTGTGGAATTTTTAGTTAATACACTGTAAATTTGAATGTATACATGCTGTCTTGTATTGCATTTCTAAGTGATCAAATTGTTATTAATGTTTTAAGTTATTTTGGAAAAAAAAAAGAGAGAAAGGATGTTGGGATGGTTGTTGTTGCAGCACGTACTGAATTCTCTGTGACACAAGTTGTTTACCATTGTTCAAGCCGGATAGTACAAGCCGGATTTGTTGTGTTCAATAAAAGTAATTCACACAACTGCAACAGCATTAACCATCCATTGATACCAAGTTCCTGAAGTGTCGGCAGGTCATCCGTCAGCGTAGAGAAAGATTTGTCGCCGGTATCCAAGCTGATCTTCAGTTGTGCTGGGTAAAAGCTCCGTGCAGTAATGCCCTTCTTCTTAATTTGTCGGATCACATCTCGCACCTGAGCCTTTCTTCTCTGTAGTTCAGGAGAGTAATCGTTGTTGAAATAGATTTGCTTATTGTTATACATGACTTGTTTTTTTAGCCATGCCTGGCATAAGATCGCTTTTTTCACTGGATAATCCATGAATTTTACCACTATAGACCTGGGTGGTTCTGTGTCTTTTGGCTTGGGAGCCAAGCTCTGTGAGCTCTTTCGATTTTTATATCAACATCAGGAAGAGAGTTTAAAGTTGAAGTGAGAAGGTATTTCACAAATTTAACCGGATTCTTCCCTTCTTCGCTGTTTTTGGGCACTTGGTAGATTCTTAAGTTATTCCGATTTGGCCTGTTTTGCAGATCATCACACCTGGCGGATAATTCCACCTCGCGTTGCAGCAGGTATCGAATCGCCCTCCCGTGTCACATTACGAAATCCTCGTTGTTGCTGATGCGTTCCGTGACCTCTACGATACGCGTTTCCAGCTTTGTTATTTGATCTTTCAATTCTTCGACCAAAGTTTCTAATCTTGTCAGCGATTCTTTCGTTCCAATGTGACCCTGTTGATTTTCCTTTTGCAGTTGTTTAAGTTCACCAACCAGATCTGTAATGGCTGATTCGGTGCTAGCCCACGTCTGTATAGGGCTTAGCGACCATATCCTTTCGTCTCTCTCTCTCAAACTGTCGTGTTTTGTCCCAGACTTGGCTTATCTGCTAGACGACCTCATCTTTATGTTGCAAAAGATGTTTATTTACCGTCTATAAGTTATTATTTTAGCTGGTTTAACAATAACTTTGCGGAGACACAATATTTCATGGTAACAAATGAAGAACATTATCTTGACCACATTAGGAAAACATTACAAGCTAAAAATGTTTTACGTCCTGGGAATGTTTTCAGCTGCAAGTTTTATTTTATTTCTTCTTTATTTTAGTATTTTAGTATTTAGTTTAGTTACATCACACTAGATGTGGACTTACATTGCTTAGATGTAAAATTTTGGTTGAAAGTGAAAACTCAACTTTTGTTTGATGTCAAGCTCCAGCGTCATTAAATAACTCCAAAAACAGCATTACCAGCTTCACTTATTATAAATCAGATTATTCTGTCATACATTTACACAAGTTCTTATTGAAATTAACAGAGGTTTAGATGTTGGTGTCTGTTTAAAAGTAATAGTTTGGTTTACTTTAGTTGGGTAATTTGACATTTGTCTCAATGTTTCTCTTTAACTGCTGTAACTATGTTTGTTATAGTAAAAGCAGCAAGAGAAAATCTGATCAGATGATATTAGCTGCTTGTGGATGTTAACATTACCATCATGTAGCAATGAAATCAACTGATCTCATTTAGAGTTCAATCCATGCAATTAATTTCATATTAGAGACTGAAAAAAAGCATTACAACAATAAAAGATCCAGTGGTGTATTAAATCTGTATTTATGCATGTAATTTCTAAAACACATTATTCACAAACCATTTGAAACTCTTGAATGCTTAGACACCAAGAATCAGTGTATGAATCTTAACAGTGGTGACATGCTTCATGCCGCAATGAATTCTGGGAGCCCGGTATGAGATTTGTATAATGCACCCAGAATACACTGCAGCATGAAGTGTGTCTCCATTGTTGAGATTCATACACTGATTGTTGATGTTTGTGTGAAAAGCAAATGAGTGTTTTTTTTTTTTAAATCCTTCAAATGATCTGATTAAAATTATGCTGAATTTCAGTCTGTAGAAGCATTGCATTGCTGTAATAAAAAACTAACAACATACATTAGACTGAATTAAAACATAACTACATAATTATATCTAAACTATCAACCTCTTGCCAACTTGATGACACTTTTTATTGCTGTTTTTGCTATAACAAACATAGCTACAGCAGCAAGACAAAACCAGCTGAAACGCAAGTTGAAAACCAATCAGTATCTGGTGTGACCACCATTTGCCTCACGCAGTGCAACACATCTCCTTCGCATAGAGTTGATCAGGTTGTTGATTGTGGCCTGTGGAGTTTTGGTCCACTCCTCTTCAGTGGCTGTGCGAAGTTGCTGGATACTGGCAGGAACTGGAACACGCTGTCGTATACGTCGATCCAGAGCATCCCAAACATGCTCAATGTGACATGTCCGGTGAGTATGCTGGCCATGCAAGAACTGGGATGTGTTCACCTTCCAGGAATTGTGTACAGATCCTTGCAACATGGGGCCGTGTTTTATCATGCTGCAACATGAGGTGATGGTCGTGGATGAATGGCACAACAATGGGCCTCAGGATCTTGTCACAATATTTCATGGTAACAAATGGAGAACATTATCTTGACCACATTAGGAAAACATTACAAGCTAAAAATGTTTTACGTCCTGGGAATGTTTTCAGCGGCAAGTTTTATTTTAGTTCTTCTTTTAGTATTTTAGTATTTAGTTTAGTTACATCACACTAGATGTGGACTTACATTGCTTAGATGTAAAATTTTGGTTGAAAGTGAAAACCCAACTTTTGTTTGATGTCAAGCTCCAGCGTCATTAAATAACTCCAAAAACAGCATTACCAGCTTCACTTATTATAAACCAGATTATTCTGTCATACATTTACACAAGTTTACATTTACATTTACACAACATGAGGTGATGGTCGTGGATGAATGGCACAACAATGGGTCTCAGGATCTTGTCACGGTATCTCTGTACATTCAAAATGCCATCAATAAAATGCATTTGTGTTCGTTTTCCATAAAATATGCCAGCCCATACTATAACCCCACCGCCACCACGGGCCACTTGATCCACAACGTTGACATCAGCAAACCGCTCACCCACACGATGCCATACACACTGTCTGCCATCTGCCCTGTACAGTGAAAACCAGAATTTATCCATGAAGAGAACACTTCTCCAAAGTGAAAGATGTTGTAAACTTTTTCTTAGAAAGCAGGAGACATTTGGGTATCTTGAAGCAGAAGTTTCTCTTTATTCGTCTGACAAAAGCTCATCACAGAAGAGTATGTAGGTTTCAAGGCGGAGGAGTACATAGAGGTGGTATCAATCTAAACAAAGCATGCAAATGCGGTACAGGAAATCAGCCCAGTAAAAGATTTGGTAACACTTTCTATGAAGCCCCTATTTATAATACATTATAATGGTATTTCTAAGGTATTATAATAATGCATAATGCATTATAAAAAACCTTATAATATGTTATATCATCTCATGAATAATCATAATAATTATGATACATCCTAATACTTGAGTATCTGAGGTTATAACTTTTAAGATTATGATTATTTATAACACACAATGGACAGCATGTAAAATCTATTTAATTTATAATGGACTATATCATATTACATTTATTTTTTACATTATGTTACATTTTATTTGGATGGTCCCCCTAGTCTATTGACAATAAGCAATTTTCCAACTAACACTCCTTAGTGTGGTTCAGAACCACGTTCCTGGAGGCCTTGTCTGCCATGTCTCTGTCATCAAACACACCTGATTCAGATAATCGGCTCATTAGTAGAGGCTCCAAGACCTGAAATGGGTGTGTCAGACAAAGGAGAGATGCAAAATGTGAAATGTTGGGGGGCTTACACGTGGTTACACATGGTTTGCGGTTGTGAGGCCGGTTGGATGTACCTGCCAAATTCTCTGAAAAGCCTTTGGAGACGGCTTATGGTAGAAAATTGAACTTTCAATTCACAGGCAACAGCTCTGGTGGACATTCCTGCAGTTAGCATGCCAATTGCACGCTCCCTCAAAACTTGTGACATCTGTGGTATTGTTTAGTGTGATAAAACTGCACATTTTAGAGTGGCCTTTTATTGTGGCCAGCCTAAGGCACAGCTGTACAATAATCATGCTGTCTAATAAGCATCTTGATATGCCACACCTGTGAGGTGGATGGATTATCTCGGCATAGGAGAAGTGCTCACTAACAGATTTAAACAGATTTGTGAATGATATTTGAGGGAAATAGGCCTTTTGTGTACAAAGAAAAAGTCTTAGATCTTTGAGTTCAGCTCATAAAAAATGGGGGCAAAAACAAAAGTGTTGCATTTATCATTTTGGTCAGTGTAGTTGAGTATCATCAGCATAACAATGGAAACTAATCCTGTGTTGTCTAATAATATTACCAAGGGGCAGCATGTACTTTGAAAATAGTAGAGGACCTAGGACAGATCCTAGTGTCACTCCATACTTCACTGGTGATAATTGAGATGATTCCCCGTTTAAATAAACAAAGTGGTAGCGATCGGACAGGTAGGATCTAAACCGTCTTAAAGCCTGCCTCTGGATACCCACATAGTTTTGCAGTCGATCCATGAGTATGTTGTGATCTATAGTGTCGAACGCAGCACTAAGATCAAGCAAAACTAGAAATGATATGCAGCCTTGGTCTGACGCAAGAAGCAAGTCATTAGTGATTTTAACAGGTGCAGTTTCTGTGCTGTGATGGGGCCTGAAACCTGACTGAAATTCTTAATAGAAATAATTTTTTTTTGCAAGGAGGAGCACAACTGAGCAGACACAATTTTTTCTAAAATTTTAGACATAAACAAAAGATTAGAAATGGGTCTGTAATTTGCCAGTTCACTAGGGTCTAGTTGTGGTTTCTTAATAAGAGGCTTAATAACCGCCTGCTTGGGTGTGACCTAAAGATAACGATGAGTTAATAATATTGAGAAGCGGTTCTTCTGCCACAGGTAACAATTCTTTCAGTAATTTAGCAGGTACAGGATCTAATAGGCATGTTGTTGGTTTAGATGCAGTGATAAGTTTATTTAGGTCTTCCCGTCCTATAGTTGTAAAGTACTGCAGTTTTTCTTTTGGTGTGGTGAAAGAAGTTGACATATTAGACTCCGTACAATCTACATTGGTTATTGTATTTCTGATGTTGTCTATTTTATCAGTTAAGAAATTTATAAAGTCATTACTATTAAACTGTAAGGGAATATTTAGATCAGGTGGTGTCTGGTTATTTGTTAATCTAGCCACTGTGCTAAATAAAAACCTTGGATTGTTTTGGTTATTTTCTGTGAGTTTGCGAGTATGGCAGCTTTTAAAGCCTGTCTATATCTGGACATACTGTTTTTCCATGCAATTCTAAAAACTTCCAAGTTAGATTTTCTCCATTTGTGGAGCGTGTCCCAGGCTGTCTGTACAGCGGCGCGGATATGCTGTCGAGGAGTGGAATCCCTCACGGGGAATGGGGACTGAACCCCAGGACGGTGGAAATGATCTGGGATCAATTCGGGAAAGCGGAGGTGGACTTGTTTGTGACGGAGGAGAATGCACATTGCCCTCTGTTTTTCTCTCTGTCTCGCTCCCCTCTGGGCGAGGACGTGCTCACAATGCAGTGGCCGAAAGCCCGTCTGTATGCATTCCCCCCGTTAAAGATTTTGCCGCAAGTGCTGCACAAACTCAGGGTGGAGAGAGCGTCGGTGCTGTTAATCGCCCTGTACTGGCCGAACAGACCATGGTTTCCCGATCTGCTGGAACTACTAGCAGCTCCCCCGTGGCCGATCCCGCTGATATGGGACCTCCTGTCTCAGGCGGACGGCTCGATATGGCACTCGAACCCCGAATGGTGGAAACTTCATGTGTGGTTGGTGTGCGGGAACCGGTAAGCACGCGCTTATTGTCCCATCGCGATATGGACACAATCACGGAGGCGCGAGCCCCTTCTACGAGATGCTTGTATACTCTCAAGTGGGCGGTCTTTATGAAATGGTGCAGATTGAATGGCCACGACCCGGAGAATTGCCCTGTGTCGGACATTCTGGAATTTTTGCAGCAGCGGATGGACGGCGGCAGTATGCCTTCCACTCTTAAGGTCTATGTTGCAGCTATCTCAGCTTTTCACGCCATTGTCGATGGACACTCAGTGGGTAAGCACGATCTGGTAACCAGATTCTTGAGAGGTGCGAGACGGCTAAGACCCCCTCATCCTCCCACCGTGCCACCCTGGGATCTGGCTCTGGTGCTGGAGGCGCTGGCACGCCCCCCCTTCGAGCCGCTTCAGTCAGTTGGTCTGAAAGAGCTGTCATTTAAAGCAATACTGCTGCTCGCTCTGGCTTCGGTCAAGAGCATAGGAGATTTGCATGCGCTCTCCGTGAATGCTGACTGCATGCAGTTTGGACCGGGTGATTGCAACGTCACACTCAAGCCAAGATTGGGCTATGTGCCTAAATTGTTATCGACGCCATTCAGGGCACAGATGATAACGCTCCCTGCTTTCACTCCGGAGCTGGCAGCTTCGAACGCCGCTCCTCATCGTGCGCTGTGCCCAGTGCGGGCTTTACGTGCTTACGCTGACCGCTCGGCTCACTTTCGGCAGTCTGAGCAACTGTTTGTATGCTTTGGAGGGGGCACCAAAGGGCGGCCCATCTCCAAACAGCAGCTTTCGCATTGGATTGTCGATGCAATTGCTTTGGCTTACTGTAGCCAGGGAATGCAATGCCCTATTGATGTCAGAGGCCATTCAACAAGGGCGATTGCCTCTTCCTGGGCCTGGGCCAAGGGGATTTCTATCAAAGATATCTGCATGGCGGCTGGATGGTCTTCTCAGAACATCTTTGCCAAATTTTACAAGTTGGACGTAAGCTCCCTGACCTCTCAGGTCCTGTCGGTGAGTACAGGCAGCGATTCCACCTGTAACTATCAGTCGATTGACTCTGCGGGTGGTTTCGACTAGGTCGTATATGTGGGGCTTGGGGGCGGAGTCATCGCCGTGCCCTGTCTGCGATGCTCGCCTTATTACTGATAGAAAGAGCTGTTTACACAGTATTATAGTACCTCCGCTGTCCAAATGATACGGCGAGAGAATTGGCGAGGCACAGAGTCGTTGGTCTTCAGTCAGGTGCACTAGCTTGTTAGGTGCACTAGCTTGATTACTCTGGTGTGCTTGGTACTGGCGCCGGCTGCGGCCGCTTGCTGGGTATGTTATACTGTTATTGTGCCTGGCTTTACCGCTCACATTTTTTGTTGGCTTTATTATGTTTCATGTTTATGACACATTTTTAGTTGTGATAGGTTGAGGGGATTACGCTTAGTCTTCTGCATAGTGCAGCTGCTGTTAACTCCGCTGAGGCTGGGTTCTGTCTTCGCTGTTCACACGGCATTGTTCTATATAGTCCCCAAATGAGTCAGCTTCTGACGCAATGTCGAGTGAACCGTTCTTGATAGGGAACGTCTCCGGTTACTGTCGTAACCTCGGTTCCCTGAAAGACGGGACCGAGACATTGCGTACGCTGCCGTGTTCTCCGCTCAGATCTGCTGTACTGTCTGTTCAGTTGGAAGAGTTTATGCCGCCAAGACAGCGCATTATATGCGGCAGAGGCCCCGCCCATAATCGCCATCTTGATTGGCACTGGCCAGCGAAGAGTTGCAACTTCACTGGCATTGTGCAATAAGATTTCAGGTAGGTTAGGAAGGAAGGGAGTCCCCAAATGCGTCAGCTTCTGACGCAATGTCTCGTTCCCATCTTTCAGGGAATCGAGGTTACGACAGTAACCGGAGACGTTTTACTGATAAATGATCACATCAAATTTACGTCTCAATTTGCATTTTTATTCAACATTTACTTTGTAAAATATTGTGATACTTGTATTTACTGCAGAAAGTCTCAATCTATACATAAGTTAAATGCACAGAATAATCCATTAACATATCTTTACAATTGTCATTGTAGACAGTACTTTAAACATCATTCAGCATACAAAAAATGGATCGATTCTAAACTTTGTCATGATCTGTTTGACTAGACAAAACAACAACAACAGCAACATCAATAAAACGAAATGATCATAATCTTAATCATCAGTAGTATGTCAGTATGTACCACTCATACAGCTTTGGTTTCAAGCACATTTGCAAACTGAAGAGAAGTGCTGAATGTTTAAACCTAGTAAAACTATATTAAACTTAAAACTTAAAACTTATTAAAAACATAATATGTTTGTAGATATTTAAGAAACATGTTGTTTACGTAGCTGTTTCTCTGAAATACAATGCTATAGCCAATAATTCTACTCTGAAATGTATGTTCCAGGGCGGAGTTGCAGTACTCATTTCAACCGCTAGCTGACAATATTACATACTGCATAATGCTCTATGAGCAGAGGAACACAGTAAATCAACTCATCAATTTACAGTGCAAGGTTCGTTGCATGTCCTCAATCTGGCAAACCTGCATGAGTGTCAAGTCTGAGTGGGAGAGAGCGGGAGAAATGTCTCTCCAATATTTCGAATTTGGACTGCAGTACCTAGTTCAACTGCAAACTGTCAATATTACATGCTGTGGTGTTACCACAGAGTATCAACACTGCATCTCTAGAATGGAGGGAATTTACTGACATTTAGTATTTTGGAATATCTGCCAATATTAACCTTTTTAAACTTGATAAACTTAATTATGAGAGTTCATTGCATTAAGTAAGTACTAACTACACCTCATTTCACATCAAAATTTCATGATTACAATACAAATTACAAATCATAAGTATGTAAATTTCATTTACATTCATCTACACACTTCTCCTCCAGAATTTTAATGAGAGTTGCCAGTGTGCTATTTGGATCCAGCAGAGTCACTAGAGGCACATTCACACCTCTCTCACTGAGGATACGATTCTGTAGAGTCATGGCTAACACTGAGTCAATGCCTAACTCGAAAAGATGAACATCATCATTCAGCTCGTTCATCTTAACACCAGTCGTTTCGCTTATCATGAACCTCAGATAATCAAGTGGTGAGAATGATGTCATGGGTTGCTCAGTGCTAGACATGTTTTGTCCATTTTTAATTGCGGCTTCCTCTCCTATTTTGAACAACCGCAGTTTTAGTGATTTGTTTTGACTGAAAATATTATTCCAGTTGCTTTTGAAATTGAATTTGCATACAACCTGATGAGGTTTGTTGATCAAGAGGCACTGCTCAAGACTTTGTCTGCCACTGCTCCATGGTCCAGGTCCTCCAGTGCTTCACTGTCTGTCCCTGCTCCACGATCCAGGCCCACCTCCTCAACATGGACCTGGCCCTCTGTCCCACCCCCTGTTTTGCCTCTGTTCCCCCACTCTCCTGGACTGTTGTTGTTTGAGCACCAGGAGTCGCTCCTGGGTGGGTTTAGGGGGGGGGGATTCTAACGCCACGCCAGCAGAGGGAGCCCTTACCCATGAACTGACTGTTGCTGCTCCCTCTGCTGCCTCATTGGTTACTTCCTGTTTGGTGGCCATAAAAG
>JAHKKF010511061.1:0-27419 GCA_019740295.1 Labeo calbasu
AAAGGGCCTTAAACGATCCCAGCTGAGGAAGAAGGGTCTTATCTATCTTACCTAGAAATGTACTATTTATACACTTTTTAACCTCAAATGCTCGTCTTGTCTAGCTCTGCATGAACTCTGTGTATTCCGTCTCATTTTCTCCTCCAACGTCAAAATTGTCCTGTTTTCCCTTTTTTTTTTTTTTTTTTTTTGTTAAGGGTGTTTGACCTTCTTTGCACGTTCACTTTGTAAACACTGGGTCGGTACTTCTGCAGCGACGTAGGACGATTTTGAAATTGGCGGAGAAAATGAGACAGGAGTTTTTTGACAAACCCTAACCGTACTGACCCGGAATACACAGAGAACATGCAGAGCTAGACAAGATGAACATTTGAGGTTAAAAAGTGTATAAATTGTAGATTTTTTTTTTTTTTTTAGAAAATCAGTCGTTTCACTAGATAAGACCCTTATGTCTTGGCTGGGATCGTTTAGAGCCCCTTGAAGCCGCATTTAAACTGTATTTTGGAAGTTCAAACTCACAGGCACCATAGAAGTCCATTATATGGAGAGAAATCCTGAAAGTTTTCCTCGAGAAACAATTTCTTTACGACTGAAGAAAGAAAGACATGAACATCTTGGATGACAATGGGGTGATCTGTACATTTCTGGAAGTGAACTACTCCTTTAATGACTATCTAAACTTTCAAACTGGAAGCTTTTGCAACTGCTTCAGACATTCTCAGGCTACACTTTCTCAAGCCAACCTCAAAGCTTTACTGATCTGGTTCGTAGTCATTGTGGTGATGGCGGATGAGAGTGTGAATATGCAGATGAGCTGACGGTCATGTGATGTTCAGGTGGAGGAGCAGGTGAGCACGACGGAGCGCGTGTTTCAGGACCGTCAGTATCAGATCGACGCGGCGGTGGTGAGGATCATGAAGATGAGGAAGACTCTGAGCCACAACCTACTGGTGTCTGAACTCTACAACCAGCTCAAGTTCCCCGTCAAGGTGACGCCCGTCTGCATCCGCTTTACACGCACGGTCACGTGTGTTCATACAGCGCTTTACACGACACGGATTCAAAGCTGTAATAAAATAATGAAACATAATGGCATGATGCTGCAGAATTGTCATGTAAAACATGTCCTCAGCTAGCGGATATAGCTCTTCTGCTACGTTATTTTTCATGCACATTCATTGGTCAGCTGTGTGCTCATGTTTCCCATGATTCCACGTGTCTTTCTCCATGCAGCCGGCGGATCTGAAGAAGCGCATCGAGTCGCTGATCGACCGCGATTATATGGAGCGCGACAAAGAAAACCCCAACCAGTACCACTATGTGGCCTGAGAGCGCCGTGACCCTTGACCTCCACGCTCCGCACAAGGGCTTTTGGGCCGGACGGGTCGTGTGACGCGACCCTACAGACGCTCTGCACTCTGGGATCGAGGCGATTTTAGCATGATTGCGATGATTTTCACTAAAGATGCACTTTTCTTTGACTCCTCTGTGTTTGTTGTGTTCGAGTTTAGCGTGTGTGATGAGCACGTCACGCGTGTGTATGCGAGTGTGTCTGTGTGTGTGTATGTGAGTGTGTGTTTCCTCCCCCTGATGCCAGAATCGTGTTGATGTGACACGAGAGACACTGACGCTTTTGGCATTTACCCACTCAGGCAACTGAAATCACACACGCACACACACGTACACATCTGTAAGTGTGTGTGTGTGTGTGTGTGATCTGTCACTCATCACCTGTATTCTGTCACATATACAGTTTTGTAGAGCAGAGGATTCTATTCTTTGTAAGTGGGCAAAGATATGAAAGAATAAATCATATTTAATTAAGATATTATGAGTGAATGTTTTATTTGCATTCTGTGAAACTCTATGAAACTCACTCGTATTTCAGCCTAATATCATAAGTAAATGAAGCATTTTTTGTTATATTTTAAGCATTTGTAAAAGGCATTGAAGGCTACAACTAATGCCATGATTTATAAATAGAATTTAAATCATTTGTGCTGAATTGCTTTTGTTCATCTATTGTAAGTCACATTGGAAGCATCTGCTGAATGCATAAATACAAATTGTTTTTCATGAAGAATAACAATAAACAAACCATACATGAATGGGAAGCTTATTTATTTAGCTTTCATAAATGCATACATTTCTGAATTCCAAAAAAATGACCCTTATGACTGGTTTTGTGGTCCAGGGTCACATTTTTATACAATAAAATTATAAAATATATTTTTAAATTTTAATACATTAATAATTCTAATAAATATAAATTGTTTTTCATGAAGAACAAAGCATATTTTTATGTTTTGCACAGTGAAATAATTTTCATTTGACATTTTTTATGACATTTAACAACAAATTCTTTGCACCAAAAACTCAACGAATAGTACATACAAATAGAAACATTATAAATATTTTTTTACAAATTAAATCCCATGATTCTGTATTACAGTAATGAGAATGCGATTGCAGTGGAAGCTTATTTCCACCAGTGAATAAAAAAGAAATCATTTTGAAACTTTCAGATTTTTTCCTTGCAAATCTGAGATTTGAATTGAGATATAAACAGAAATGCAAGAAAAAAAGAATTACATTTTTAAAAATTATTTTTTGTGTCAAAATCAAAAAAGAATGTAAACAATTATATTAAAAAGACAGAATTGAGCTTTAAACTCAAAATTGTGAAATTAAAAGTATTTTTATTCTGTTGTGAAAACAAGCTTTCATAGGTTTCATTGCATCACAAGAACCCATTTTAAATGTCATTGTCACAATGCAGCAAAAAATGTTCTGGTTGTTCAGATAGTCTTGACCGTATGGTTTAGTGGTGAAATGTGAGTGTGTTTCTGTGTATTGTTGCGGCTCTGTATCTGTAGAGAAGCCGTCGGTCTGTATTCTCCTCCTCAGACTCAAACACTGCCAGACTAATGTGATTTCCTGCCTCATTCACAGAGTAATTCCTTAAAGAAACACATTACGGCGCTGAGCGTGACACAGCAGACAGACACGCTCACTGAACTCTGACCTGCGCTGAGTTCATCTGTCTGAAAAACTAGAGCAGTGCATTCAATACGGACACACAGAACACACACTGAACTCCAGCGCTCGTCGTGTGTGTGTGTGTGTGTGTGTGTGTGATTACAGGACGCCGCTGTGACTCAAGCTGAGATCTGATAGAGAAGTTGAGCCGAGTTTGAGATGGGAAAGTGTGTCTGTAGTTTCTCTCTGAGAATGACCGCCACCCATCTGAGGTTAGAGGTCAAACCACGACTTCCTCTGATCACAGTTACTTCCTCATTACATTTACATTCATGCATTTGGCAGATGCTTTTATTCCAAACGGCGTACGCTGAATCATAGATATACATTTCATTAGTTTACGCATTCCCTGGAAATCAAACCCGTGACTTTAGTGTTGCAAGTGCCAGGATTGACTACGTACAGATAACTGCATCTAATTTTACTATGGATAATGTATAAATATATAAATTATAAAATATAAAATATATAATACATTTTAAATAATGACATATGTGACCCTGGAGCACAAAACCAGTCTTAAATATCACGAGTATATTTGTGGCAATAACCAACAATACATTTTGTGGGTCAAAATGATCGATTTTTCCTTTCTTATTTATTAAGAAAGAGCTCAAGAGCTAACTTATTCTGATGATGTATAAATCTCAATTTAAAAAAAAATGACCCTTATGACTGGTTTTGTGGTCCAGGGTCACATTTTCATACAATAAAATATTTTTTTAATTTTAACAAATTATTAAATTAGAAAATATTGGTCACATTTTTATACAGTAGAGTTATGAAATATTTTTTCAATAATTTTTATTAACAGCAAGCAATCAATTGTAGACTATTGACAAACATTAAACATAAACATGCATTAATAAATAAAAAGGGTGTGCAATAAAGTGTTTAATATATGTTAATATTCTAGAGTCGGCTGCTTGCTGTTAATGAAAAATAACAATAAACCTGACTGACTTGTTAATATTATAGAAGGTCTTGAAATCGGCTCGTGAAATGCTATATTTTAAAAGCCCTTCTGATTTGATACTGTCATAGGTCACGTCTGTATGTATATGGATGGTGTTCGTGTGGCTTAAACAGCATTGTTAATAACTAATAACACTTATACTAACATTTATTTTAATATCAGCATATATTCATAAATGTTTAACACTTTATAAGACTAAACAGCGAATATAGCCGCGTCAGTGTTTACGCCGTTTCGCGCTCCTCACGTGACTCCTCAAGTGGGCGGGACTAAAGCGCTCTCATCACATGACTGGAACATTCTGCCTCATGACACAGAGAATCTGCTGCCAGACACGCAGCGAACAGCATAACTTCTCCGTTTATTACCTGACAGACGCTCATATAAAGGCACAGCTCGGCTCGTGTTCAGTACGCAGGCGTTAGTGCGTGTCGTGTTCCGCGCTCGGAGTTTGACGCTTTTCCTGACGGACGTCAGTACGGACTGAGGCATGACGGTCAGACGGAGCTCCGCTGCAGGTGTCTGCTGGACCCTACTGATGGGTAAGTCGTCAGAACTCAGCCAAAGTTATCATGAAACGTCATTAGCTTGTCTGAACATTACGTCGGGACGCTGTCGAGCGTTTTTTCTCGCTGTTTTATCGACCTCAAACTGACCGACTCTGGCTCTGACTAAACGTTGGTTCTTTTAGTCAGTTTGGTGTATTTTACTTAGTCAGATTTGCTACAATCTGCGTGTTTGTTTCACTTTTGTCGTTCTATTGACGTTATGTGCTGCTTTTGGAAGTCAAATGACGAGCTTAGTGTTTCCGCCTGGTCCTGCGTTTGCTTTCATTTCTGCGTGTTTTTCCTTTCATTTGTGTTGTTTGGACGTGCTGGTGACGTCACGTGAGCAGCAGATCAGCCTCACGTGATCAGAACAATACGCGCTTGCAGCAGTGCTTGAGTCCAGATCACACACTGTCATTGTTCTCGCGGTCTCTGATCATACTGATCATACCGCCACTAGAAAGCTCTGCCCTGATTGGCTGGATTTGTCGAACTTCCTGAAAAGCAAAAGCCATTCGTTATCATTGCCGATCATCTCAATGTCTGTTGCTCGGCTGGAGCAGCACCTCTGGATGCTTGTGACCAATCAGCTGATCTGTTGACATCATGTGACTGATCACTCTATAGAGTTTTAAACCTGAGGAATTCCTGATGGAAAAAACTACATTATTCTTGATTCTGCAAAAAACACCAATAAGATCTGTAGCTCCGCCCACTCCTATGGAGCACTCCAAATGCTGTAATCATACATACTTTATTGTTTATTTATAATCAACATCCTTACGTCGTTGTATATTTTCCCATTGTTTTTATCTGGATAATGTCGTTTGCGGTGCTTCATGGGATTATAGTGAATTTGTTAAGTTCACAGTCCTGTCCCATTTTCAAATACTTTTTTGAAATGATATCTAATTACACGTTTTCACTTGCCAAGACATCTTCTATAATATTAAATGGTTTTTTTTTTTCGAGTGCTGTCTTTGGGTGGTGCAGTGGGTAGTGACGGCACCCAAATCAGGCTCACCAGCCGCGCCTTGCCCTCCCGCTCAAGCCTCATCTGCGGTTCTTCTCACTCCTCTTCACACTTGGCAGGTTGCGATCGGTCACGTGACGTGCGGGAGCTGTTACTCACATCAACAGCATTATTGAGCCGAACACACACTCAGCGCGATCAGATGTCAGATGATCAGTATCTGTTCCTCTCGGTCGTCATGTGAATATAGTGTGAATGTAGTGCACTAGTGCAGATGTCAGCAGCTGTCGTGATGCTGTCGAGTCGCTGCGGCTCATGTGAGCGAATGCAGATGTTCATCATCTCACACATGATTCACGAGGAGCCCTGTGAGGTGTCTTCAGATGATCATCATACAGTACGATCAGATGATTACAGACTGCACTGATTGAGCTTGTACTGCACTTTGAGTTATTTATCGTTGCTTATTTTTCACTTAATAGAGTTCATCTGTGCGAGAGAGAGTGTGTGTGTGTGTGTACTACTTTATACTTGTGAGGGGCCAATGTCCTCATTTATGTAGTGAAATAATATGCTAACCCACTAGGGGTAGGGGTTGGGTTAGCTGATAGAAAACCTTGATGGAATATACGGTTTGTTCAGTATAAAAAAACATTACACCTATAGAGAGTCCCCACAAGGATAGCAAACAAGACGTGTGTGTGTGTGTGTGTGTGTGTGTGTGTGTGTGTGTGTTTGTGGTCAGTCACTTAATGATTTCACAAACTCCATCGGTCATGCTGGGATTTCACAAGAGTTCCGCTTCACAGTTACATGATTATTTACACTGCTTCAACTGCAAAAACATGACACAGAAGTTAGAATTAATGTATGTGTATATAAAATGCAGAAAATGCACAACATTTTCAGTTGAGGTTATTGTGTGTGTGTGTGTGTGTGTGTGTGTGTGTTAGTGTTACTTTACAGTATTTATAACTAGCTGTAGAAAACAACAACAGAAGTCTGAGGAATGTCCCTCAATTAGTTAAGACATGTATGTGTGTGTGTCTGTGTGTGTGTTTAATTTGACCCTCATGACCTCTGAACAGAATCAGACTCCCTGTAGTTTTATATTAATCCTGTAATAATTCATTCAGATTTATTTGGGTCAGTAATACCACAGTTATTACACCTGCATACGGCACAAGATCACAAAATACAGATCAAACTATAATTATATGAAATGTTTGATCTTTTCCAATAAATGTTCTCATCCACTTCAGGAGCTCCAACTAAATACATTTCTTCTTTTCATTACATTTTCATTTCATTTCTTTTTTTTTTTAGAAATAAATAAAAGAACAGAAAAATCTAATTCACTACAATTTTTTTTTTTCTTGGTATTTTTGTCTTGCTTTCTAATATAAATATCTGAACATTCTTGAATCAATTTTTCTCATCCCATTGGTGGATATTTGTGCTTCTTTCTTTTTCAAAAAACAAGTCATAATATCTTAAGTTATTTTACTTGTCAAGTAAATGCGTCTAGATTCAAGAATGTTTA
The DNA here is from genome assembly GCA_019740295.1 of Labeo calbasu. Lineage (NCBI taxonomy): Eukaryota > Metazoa > Chordata > Actinopteri > Cypriniformes > Cyprinidae > Labeo > Labeo calbasu. The sequence goes on from JAHKKF010511061.1 coordinate 7,080, forward strand.
GATATTTATACAATACAACTCAAGTAAGAAAATCATTTTTGCAGTGTTTTTCTTACAGTAACAGTGTACATACATTATGATCCATGTAGAAACTAATCAAACGATGTCACTCCCTGTGTGTCACAATTTCATTTGTAAAGCGGGAAATCGTGCTAATAGGTTTGAAATGCTTAATATTATTTGCCGGAAATGTAAAAATAGAATAAGATGTGAGAATGATGGCACTGATGTCATTGTTTGGATGAGAGTGAATGTGTGTTTAATGTCAGATCATCAGTGCTGTGGAAGTGAAGCATCAGTATGAGTGTGACGTGTCTCTGTCAGCGTGACTGTGGTGTGTTACAGCAGTGGATCTCAACTCCAGTCCTCGGTCCCACTGCTCTGCCCATTTTGTATGTTTCTGAATCTGACACATTCAATTCAGTTCATGGATCTTTCTCCTAACGAGCCGATGATCTGCGTTAAATGAGGGAGACATACAAAATGTGCAGAGCAGTGGGCCCCGAGGACTGGAGTTGAGAACCACTGTGTTACAGCAGCAGGACTGTGATCTGATGTGAGCGCCGATCAATCACTGACCGTTCAGCAGCGTGACGGCGCTCTCTGCTGGACATTGAGGGTCACAACAGATTCATATCCACTGATGATGACTGTTGTGTTTCAGGGTGTGTGTTGGCGGCTCACGCTGTGACATTTGAGGTGATGGACGGAAACTCCACCTGCATTAAAGCAGATCTCAACGCCAGCTTCAGCATCACCTACAACACCACCAATGGAACGGTACAACACACTAAAACACACATACACAGATATATATATATATTATTTTTTTTGTTTGTTTGTTGTTGTTTTTTTGTTTTGTTTTGTTTAATCTTAGTCATGTGTCAAATGGTTGCTGTCCTGTACTTTGTTTAGTGTAGTTTTAGTTGACTAAAAGTCTAGGAATTAGGGTTGCATGAAAATGACAAAAATCAGGATTATCGATTATTCCCTTTAAATTGTAATTGCGATTATTAATTACGACTATCATTATTTACATTGAATGATGTTTTGAATAGCGTTATACCATTGTTTGAAGCAACTGCATGCCACATTTCTATATATAGTTTCTTTAAAAAAAAAAAAAAAAATGTAAACATTAAAACAATGAGAAAAAAAATTACTTTAAGATAACCTGTAGGAAAAATACACACACACTGTCTTTCTCTCACACACACTCACACATCTTAAGAAAGCAGAATAATGTTGTGTTTTTTTTGTGTTTTTTTTTGTAATTGTGCCTTTGATCGATTACATAACTGTAGCATCTGTAATTGTAATCATGATTAGAAATTCGATTAATTGTGCAGCCCTACTGGGAATTATAGTTTAAGTCAAAAAACGTAGTTATATTTTAGTCATGTTTTGTTCAAAATAATGATTACTGGTTAAGATTGTTGTCACTTGAGATATGTGTGTTTTATGTGTAAACTTTTGACATCTGGTAACCGCAAGCATGAAAGCTCATGGAGGCTTGATTAAAAACAACCTGTAATCCCCCCCCCCCCCCATTTTTTAAAGAAAATGTTTAGTTACTTGGGTGCATAATTTGTTTGTCGGCTATATTGCATGTTCATACAGTCACAGTTAGTGTTTAATGATTTCGGTGTTGTCTCGTCTCAGTCATGTGAAGAAAGGCCCTCAGTGCACATTTCTCACCATAGTTTTGTGTGTGTGTTTGGTCTGTTAGAGAGTGGCGGGGTTTGCGCTGCCGTCCTCCGCTTCAGTGGGTAACGGCAGTTCCTGCGGCGGCCGTGAGGTTCCTTCGGAGCTGCTGGTGTCGTTCGGCGCGGGTCACGCTCTGGCTCTCGTGTTCTCCAACGATGGGCGGCTCTACCGGGTGGCCAACGTGAGCCTGCAGTACAACCTCAGCGACACCGGCACCTTCCCACAATCCTCTGGCACAGGTCAGTCTCTCTCTTTCACACACACACGGGTCGCTGTGGTGGACGAGCATCAGCTCACATGCATTTCTCCCACAGGACTGGTGACGGTGATGACGAACGTGTCGGACATCACAGCGAGGCTGAACAGCACCTACAGGTGTATGAGCTCCAGGACCGTCAGTCTGAGCGCCGGAGTCAACGTCACCCTCTCTAATGTGCGCATGGAGGCGTACATGAACGGAGCAAACCTCAGCACAGATGGTACGAGATACAATTGCTTGTGACCTTCTTGACATTGAATTAAGTGTCATTTTAATTGTTCTTGGTTTCCCAGCATGCACAGTGGCGTGAATCATGCATGCGAATGAATCATCCTTTTGGTTCTTTTCAGAACCGGTTGAACAGGTTATTGAATTGCACTGAGCTGGAGCGATTGAACTCTTTCATTCATGTGTGTCTGCTAATGGGGGCTGCTGGGTAATCTGATGCTCGGAGCCTAAGAGAACAGAGCATCTGACTCATGAGGGAAAATAAAGTTAGTCTAATAGATCCCGGATTCATGAAGGAAAACAAAAGCACTCTAACAGATCCATGCAGCAGCATGTGCATATGTTTACACCCCACTTACAGTCTGTGACATGTGCATCATTTAAGAGCAGGGTTATTGTCAACTAAAACTGTTAATAACATTTTTGTCAATTCAAATGTACAGCTACAATAAAATAGAGGAAAAACTTGTAGATGACAAATGGGAAATGTGCCTTGTCAGCTAACACAAAAAAATTTGAATTAATAAAATTACCAAATCTAGATGTGTAATTAAAAAGTAATTAAAAAAAAATTATAAAAGGTCTTAAAACAATAAATGAAATTTTAATTAAAACTAAATAGAAATAATAAAAACCCAATGAAATAACAAAAGCACTTACTATAAAAAACTATTTAAAAATTACTAGAAAAACTATAAAATTAAAATGAAACTGATATAAATCAAAGCTTATAAATATAAATATATATATGTGTGTATGTGTGTGTGTGTGTGTGTGTGTATATATATATATATATATATATATAATTATATTATAATAAATAATTTAAGTGTTTATTTTGCTTTTTATAACAGGTTAAGGTTAGCACAGGATAACAATAGACAATATGTCTGTAATAATAATTGTCACAAATGAATCCTCAATCTGTCATTTTTAAAAATACTGCAAAAGTAAGTAAAAAATGTTAAAAACCTAATTATAATGAAAAACTAATAAGTATCTGCTAATCAGATTGTATCACTGACAGACACTGATTCACACAATTATATAGAAAAGTGTATGTACGTATATAAAGCTAATTCAAAACATTAATACTGTAGTATTACATGATATTACCACAGTAACACTGATAAAGAAGGATGGAGGTTGCAAAGGTCATGGGTTTGATTTAAAGGTTGTGTGTTTCTTATGTAAACTGGAGCTGTTAGTGTTTAGTTAGTCGTTACTGAACTAAATCAACACTGATCTGAATAATGACTCTATTTTCTGTTGATTTACATCTGATGATGAATTGGTTTCATAATTGATGAACTGTTTTTTTATCCTGTTTATGTCTGTGAATCTGCTCTGAATCTGTGTGAACATATTTGTCGTGTGTCGTGTACGTAGAGAGCGTTTGCAGCGCTGATCTGCCGGTTACGACCGCTGCTCCGACTCAGTCGCCCAGAACCACCGCCGCCCCGTCACCCGTCCCGCCGCCCGCTCCTGAGCGCGGAAACTACACCCTCACCGACAGCAACGGCACCGCCTGTCTGCTGGCGCTCATGGGGCTGCAGCTCAACGTCACGCACCTCTCCAAATCTCTGAACAAGGTGACGCACGCTCACGCTCACTTCCTGCTGATGTGATGTGTTTGACCGTCGCTGACCTTTGATCTGATTCTCCGCAGACGGTCAGTGAGGTCATGAACCTGCGGCCCAACAGAACCACAGCCTCGGGATCGTGTGGGGTCACGCTCGCCACGCTGGTGCTGACGGAGGAGCTCACCAACCTCACCTTCACCTTTGCACTGGTGTGTGTGTGTGTGTGTCTGAATGTCCTGTAGTGATAGCATGATGATGATGATGATGATGGTGATGATGATGGGGTGTTTTGTGTGTCTCTGCAGAACTCCACTACACAGAAGTTTTACCTGAGCGCTGTGAACGTCTCTGCCTTCTGGCCCGACATGACAGGTACAGCGTTCAGTGCACTAGACCGCAGGATCAGCAGCACAGACATACACGTCTGCTGAATTCATATCTGATGTACAGATTCAGCTCCAGTAACAGGACATTTACTGATCCTTTAAAAGCATCCAAATGTCTTAAATTCACTTCTCAAACTATGAAGGGATTAGGGATGCGCTGAAATTAAAATTCTGGACTGAGACCAAAATCTTTTTATGCACTTGGCCAAAAACCAAAAATGCTTTCTGTTAATTATTTATACTTTTATTGTAAATAATATAAAGTAATTTTGTAAAGCTTTTTAGTATAACTCCGTAATTACTGCAGAAACAACCACACTTTTACTGAAAGTAACACTATAAAATTGGACAGAAAATATAATAATATTATTTTTATTTAAAAGATTAGTTCACTTCCAGAACAACAATTTACAGGTAATGTACTTACATCCATGTCAACGTCCAAGTTGTTCATGTCTTTCTTTCTTCAGTCGTAAAGAAATTATGGTTTTTGAGGAAAACTTTTCAGGATTTCTCTCCATATAATGGACTTCTATGGTGCCCGTGAGTTTGAACTTCCAAAATGTCGTTTAAATGCGGCTTCAAAGGCTCTAAACGATCCCAGCCGAGGAAGAAGGGTCTTATCTAGCGAAACGATCAGTTATTTTATAAAAAAACAAAAAATATTTATAAACAATTGTTAAACTTTTTAACCTCTTGTCTGGCTCTGCCTAAACTCTGTGTATTCCACTTCAGTACAGTTAGGTTATGTTGAAAAACTCCCATCTCATTTTCTCCTCCAATTCTAAATCATTCTACATCGCTGCAGACGTACCGACCCAGTGTTTACAAAGTGAACGTGCAAAGAAGATCAAACAAAAAAAGGTCAAATAGTGATGTAGGACGATTTTGAAGTTGGAGGATAAAATGAGAGAAAATTTGACATACCCTAACTGTACTGACCCGGATTACACAGAGTTCATGCAGAGCTAGACAAGATGAACATTTGAGGTTAAAAAGTGTTTTTTTTTTTTTTGTTTTAAATGAAAATAACCGATCGTTTCACTACATAAAACCCTTCTTCCTCGTCTGGGGTCGTTTAGAGCCTTTGAAGCTGCATTTAAACTACATTTTGGAAGTTCAAACTCACGGGCACCATAGAAGTCCACTATACGGAGAGAAATCCTGAAATGTTTTCCTCAAAAACATAATTTCTTTACGACTGAAGAAAGAAAGACATGAACAACTTGGATGACAAGGGGGTGACTACATTATCTGTACATTTTTGTTCTGGAAGTGAACCAGATATAATTTTTTAATCTCCATATAATGTATAGTCCTACAAAGCTATTATTATCAGAGCATATGAGCAGAGGTTATTGTCACGAGAGGGTAACATCATTTTACCAGTGTTGCTGTGTTACAACTAATGAACGTGATCAAATGTTGTGATTGCTGCAGATCGATTCGCGGAGGGAAACGGCTCCCTGGACCTCCTGCAGTGCAGCGTGGGTCGCTCGTACATGTGCAGCGCGGAGCAGACGCTCACGGTTCTCCCCGCTTTCTCCATCAACACCTTCAGACTGCAGCTGCAGCCCTTCAACATCACCGCCAACCGCTTCTCTGCAGGTACTGCATCGCTCGTGTGATCAGGTGCCGCGTGTCAGTCTCTGTTAGACGAGTGAAACACTCACTTTATTCTGCAACCGCATACATGTTCATTTTATTTGTGCACATCTTAAACTCTTATTTAAAAACCGTGTGTGTGTGTGTAGCGGAGGAGTGTCGTGTGGATCAGGAGAACATGCTCATCCCCATCATCGTGGGCGCGGCTCTGGCCGGACTGGTGCTGATCGTCCTCATCGCGTATCTGATCGGCAGGAAGCGGACACACGCCGGATACCAGTCCATGTGATCATCTTCATCACCATCATCGTCCTCCAGCTGCGCTGCGATCGACTGCAGCTGCACGCGCTGGAGCGAGAGTGTGTGAGTGTGCGTGTGAGTGTGTTCGCTGTGAGGTCAAAGGTCAGCTGCATTGGTCAGTGTGTGTGCATTTCTGCACTGTGAGGTCAGAGGAGTGTGTGTGTGTGTGCGCACTTGTACAGCTATCTTTATGAGGTCCGGTTTGAGTTTTAGACCATTGGAATGAGAACAGTTTTGGAAAGTGAGGACATTTTGGCCAGTCCTCACTTTCTGAGACCCCTTTAAAGGCATGTTTGAGGGTCAAGACTTGGTTTTAGGGATCAGGTTATAACTGGGTAAAGATTAGGTTTAGGGTAAGGGTTTGGGTGAGGCACTTAGTTCTGATGGGTAGGTTTAGGGTAAGGAGCTAGAGATTGCATTGTGTCAGTGTGTGTCCCCACAAAGATGGCTGTACAGAGTTGCGTGTGTGTGTGTGAGGTCAGAGGTCAGTGTGTGTGCTTTTCTGCACTTTGAGGTCAGAGGTGTGTGTCTGGTCTGGACCGTGGTGTGGATCAGTTGAAGCCGTTATGATGAGTGTGTGTGTGTGTGTGTGTGTGAATGATGATTGTTTGACGTTCAGCACAAACTGGACAAACCTTCACTCATGGACGTCCTCATCAGAATCACTCTCTTCAAAATCAACCTTTTTTTATTATATTCTAACGTCCTTTATTATGTTCGTTTTATTCTAAAATGCTAACTATTTTAGTGTTTGTAGTCATTTTAATTGGCTTTATGTAAAAATAATAGTGTTTATGACATCACCTCATTTATGTGTGTGTGTGTGTGTGTGTGTTGATGTTTCAGGTTCCCTACATTTATAAAAACATCCTTCATGCTCCGTAATTCAAATGGCTAAAGAAACATACTAAACTATTTTTTATTTAAAATAAAAATGTTAAAAAATTGCAGACATTTTCTGTTATGGTTACATGTAGGAATTGAAAATATGATTAGCTCGGAGTAAAAAACATTACGCTGTGTGTGTGTGTGTGTGTGTGTGTGGCATTAACTGACACCTGACATGAATAATTGATGTTTGTTTGTTGGATCATGAAACCTAAATAGAGCTGCTGGTGAATTACCCATGATCCTCCACACACACACACACACACACGTGTGATCAGCAGCTGTGAGGGTTGTTCACACAGAACACGTTTGTGCTGAAAGACAACAGATGCTGCAGTGAAACAGGAAAGAAAGTAAGAGACGGCAGTTGACGCTACAAAACACAAATGCAGTGATGAACAGAGAAACTGCAGTGGAATGAAAACACACGTTCTGTGTGAACAAACCCTAAAACACAGATGAAGGTTGAGTTTGTTGCTTGAGTGAAAAGGGAAATCGTGATGATCTGAATGAATGAATGACTGTATGAGTCTGAAACTGTATCTTGTGCTTTTCTAAGACTTTGAAAATGTGTCAGTGACATCTTCATCATCATCATCATCATCATCAGCTTCCTGTTACAGAGAAGATGATGATTGTTGATCTATAGATCAGTGTGTTTGAGTGAATGTGATGATGATGATGATGATGATGAAGCAGTGCACTGGTCTCGTTTCATGGGTTTGAGGTTCCTGGAGCTTCTCCATCCTGGTGATTTGATTGGTCACATGATGTGTCGTTGGGTCAGGTGACTCCAGCAGCGTCTGCTGGTTTCTTCTGCGCTCTGTTATTTTTGTAGTGAATGTTTGGTTATTTTTATGCATCAGGGTTTGAGGTTAATAAATAAATAATGACTTACACTCGTCAGTGTTTCGTTAATGAAAACAACAACAGCTGAACGTGTCGCTCGTGATCATGATCCCAGTCAGAACACTGGTCCTGTTACATAACTAAAGCTTCAAGATAATTACAGATTTTAGTTTAATTTATGTAATAGTGTGTAATATTTTAGTGTTGTTTTTTTTCCTTTTTCTTTTTTGTTTATTTATAAATACACCGCCTATTTAAAAGTTTAAGATCAGTAAGATTAATGTTTTTTTAAGTGTCTTATGCTCAGACAAATACAGAAAAAAGCAGTAATATTGTGAAATATTATTGCAATTTAAAATAATAGGTTTCTTTTTTTTAATATACTTTAAAATATGATTTATTTCTGTGATGCAAAGCTGAATTTTCAGCATCATTACTCAGTGTTACGTAATCCTGAAATACAGAGCTTTAGTTTTATTTGAGTAATTTAACAACATTTCTAATTAAAGTTTTAGTTTATGTAATTAATTTTAATTTAATTCAGTCATTTCATTTCATTTTAATAGTTTAAAGTAAAAAAAAATTGTTTTAGCATCTTACGTTTTTATCATTTTATAATTTTGTTTAGCATTTATTTTCATTTTTAGTATTTTGCATATATTAAAAAGTAAATGCTAAAAACAAAATGATTTAACTCCTAAAGGTAACACTTAAAATGCTAATAAATAAATGTAAAAAAAAAAAAACAAACATAAAATGCTAAAAAAAAAAAAAAGAAAACCATAAATTCTATATAATAGTTCCAGTTAATACCATTGTTTTGGACTGTTTTGGATTTTATGACCTTTATATTTTCCAGTGGGTTTTGCTTAAATTATTTAAATTACCGTATTTGACATTTGAAGTGGATCAGAAAAGTTCATCAAAGTGTCCTGAGACAAGAACAGATATTGTCTTGATTTTAAGACAACTTTGGTGAACTTTTTTGATCCACTTCAAATGTTGACCGCTATAGTTTTGAATACATATATCAGTTGTGATTATGTGCATGTATTTCTGGAGTATTTTGCTTTAATGAAAGTGAGTTTGACGGTTGGAGCAGAAGGTGAAGCAGAGCTCATCACAGGTAATAACCTCATGAATCTGCTGAAACACACACACAAACGTTCAGTCTGTAAGACAGAGTTTTATTTCACAGTATTATTGGTCTTAAACTAAGAAGAGAGAGTATTAAAGACTTTGAGTCCAGCATCTGTGATTCTACACACATCTCTACAAACGTAAGAAAATACATCTTCATGAAGGAGTCTGCGAGTGCACACTACTGAGCGAACGTCACGTCTGCGTGAGCCACAGACTCTCGGTCGAGTGCAAACCGTCAGAGGGAATGTTTGAGCATCAGGATTCGCCGGCCACGATCCGCGCGCGGCAGCTCTCGCGCAGTTTAGCGACCGTGGACATGGAGAGACTCCCGGGCTCCTGGAAGATCCTCTGAGACGACCAGAAGAAAGAAGACTTGAGTTCAACAGCTCCGGTGAGATTCAAAAAGAAACGCATGATCACGTAGGATGCCGTACCTGCATGAAAGCGTGGCAGTCCTCCACGAAGGCTCCTCTGGTGATGCGTTTGAAGCGCTCGCAGATGTCCGGCAGATTCTGCGCCTGCGTGATCTCGTCCTGATGGTGGTGAATCAGCGTCAGAGCCACACGGAACAGGATCTTCGAGCCCTCGTAGAACAGACAGTCCCAGATCCGCAGAACCGTCTGAGGGAGCACAAACACACAGGATCAGTCGTGAGGCGATGGACCATACGCTCGCGCTCGGACGCTCCGTTACCTCCACCGGCAGGATGTCGATGAAGAGGCAGATGAACCAGCGCGAGACCACCAGAGTCCACATGACGCCGTGATCCTGCATGAGCCGCCACACCGCGGGAACCTTCATCCGCACCAGCTCACCCAGAACCTCCTGATCCGCCTTCAGACCCAGCATGGCCGGAGTGTAGTAATCTGAGGAGCAGACGGGACACCAGAGGTCAGAGGTCACGGTTTTAAAAGCTTCACTGTAGTCTGACACAGCACCATTAGTAGTTTTTATAGTAGTTCTATGAAAATTATATTAAAAATAAATTAAACTAATTAGGAAAAAAAAAATAAAAAATCAAAATGAAAAAAAACATTACATGACATTACATCAGTTAATTATATTAAAATAATTAAAACTTATTTAAAATGCTGAAAACACACACTATTTACAACTCTAAAAACATAAAAAGATTGAATTATATTAAAAATGCTTAAAACCTAAAACATTACCCACAAATATAATTATATTAAAAAAAATTAAACATGCTAAAACAATTATACAATTATTGACACTTAAAATGCCAAAAACAAATTATTTAATTATATCAAGGATAATTAACTGAATAAAAATGCTAAAAACAAAATAAAATGCATATAAATATAAAAAATACATTTTGAAGTGATGCGATTAGCATTTTGAAAATAAAGCAAATTATTTAATCACACTTTAAAGAAATTAAACTGAATGTTAAAAAACTATTTATTTTTACAAAAACACTAAAACTGATATCATATTTCTTTTTCCTCTCAATAACTTATTTTTATTAAAGAACATACAGAATCAGAAAATTAATGATTGATAGTTTGATATATTTTAAGACGTCCAGTATTTAAAACAAGCAATGTTTTGAATCTAGCATCAGAAAAGCCTCGCTAAACAAACACACGTCATTAATGTTTCATGATGATCATCTGTCGGTCAGGTGTGGATCTGAGCTCCAGCAGGAACAGGAAGTGCAGCGCTGTAGGATCAGACCACGTGACCTGAGCCGTTTATTCATAGATGTGAGCTCAGAATAGATCTGCTCATGTCACACACTCTCACACACACACACACACACATGCTCAGACTCCGTGACCTCTAATGAGTGTGTGTGTGTGCGTGTGGTTCACTGGACTCTGTTTACCAGAGTAACCGCAGGTAGGCAATCAGGAGGAAACAGGAAACACACCTGGCAGGATTCTGTCCAGCAGCGCCTCCATCAGCCAGAATGACGTCTCCTCATCTTTACTGATGATCAGCAGATATCCCGCGATGAAGTTCATCCCCTGAAAGAGTGACAACGTCAGAAAACATCCGAGACGCTCTGCAATGCTGACAGGACGAGTGAACAGGATTCACGCGTTTCTTCACTGATTCTGGACGGCGTGTCGCAGCGGCAGCCGTTGCTCACGCGCTCATTTGCATTGGAAATATTTTGGAAACTTTGCATCAGACAAACAAACTGAAACAATGACTGACTTTATGAGAACACGGATGGACGTGAGCTCTACTGATCTGAACACGACTGATTTACCTAAACTCAACTGATTCACCTGAGCTCGACTGATTCATCTGAACATGACTGATTCACCTGAACTGGACAGATTCACCTGAACTCGACTGATTCACCTGAGCTCGACTGATTCACCTGAACATGGCTAATTCACCTGAGGTGAACTGATTCACTTGAACTCAAATGACTCACTAGAACTCGACAGATTCATCAGAACTCGACTGATTTACCTGAACGTGACTGATTCACCTGAGCTCGACTGATTCATCTGAACATGACTGATTCACCTGAACTGGACAGATTCACCTGAGCTCAACTGATTCACCAGAACATGACTGATTTGTTTGAACATGACTGATTCACCTGAACATGGCTAATTCACCTGAGGTGAACTGATTCACTTGAACTCAAATGACTCACTAGAACTCGACAGATTCATCAGAACTCGACTGATTTACCTGAACGTGACTGATTCATCTGAGCTCGACTGACTCACCTGAACTCTACTGATTCAACTCAAGTAAGCGACCTGAAGTCGACTGATTCCCCAGAACACACCGCTAACCAACTTTCAATTGAATCACAGTGAAGCAGCATTGTGTTTGTGTGCTGATTCAGGTGTGTGATCATGTGACCGTACCTGACAGTAGCCCACGGTTTTATTGTGCTCTCCGTACGCCAGCAGCACGTTAAACAGCGCCCTCTGCAGACACGGATCCGCCGACTTACGGAAGTGAATGTTATCCGGGAAAGTTCTGTGCAGATCTACAGGAAATCACACAATACACAGTAAACATTAGAACTAGAATACAGTACACCAGCATACTCCAGCAGCTGATTAACACAGTTATAATAATATGACACCATTTCTGAAATGTACTTTTCACGAGACCGAAACAAGAGACATGATATGGAGCAAAACAGACCAAAGAAAACTGACAAGTGCATGAAAACACTGGTTTTGTCTGTAGTGTCTCAACTTAAGATGTGAAAAAGAGAAAACACTGTTGAGTTGGTGGTGGTCCATGAGTCAAACTGTGATGTGACTCGAGTGTATGGTCATTATATTGATCATCATCACAGAGTGTGTGTGTGTGTGTGTGCAGTGTGAGATCCGACCGGTGCGGATGGTCTCCACTAGTTTGGGGTCGTGTTGGGCGTCCAGCAGGGACTGATAGTATCCGGGGTTCCTCTCCAGACGCTCCTGCGCTCCGCTCGCCGTCATCCACACCAGAGGACGGTGCTCGTTCGGGACGCCCTTCCGTATGTACCGCTTCACTACGCACACACACACACATATATGAATAACAGCAACACACACCAGAATGACATCAGCAGTACTGTAGGACAGACTTCTGTATTTACACCTCATAGCAGTGATTACTAGTTTCAAAAGTAATCTAAGACAGTGTGTAAATGTACAATTTATTTATTTATGTTTAGTAGATTTCGATAATAATACGTCATTTAATTCCACAATGAATGAGTGTCTTTGTTCTGTGGAGCTGTGGTTTGTGTGCCGTCACGCACCCTTCAAGTTCCTGTCCACATGACGCTTCCCCTTCAGCAGTTTGGACCATTTGATGGAGCGTCTGGTGAGAACGGCCAGATACTCGGACATCAGCTCCTCATAGGACTCGTAGTCGAAATCATTCGAGCGCTCGAACCCGTACGGATCCACGCTGAAACACAAACGCATGAGATCTCCGGCGGCTCCTCAGGTGTGCGTTCAGGTGAGCGGGTCATGTGACTCACGAAAGAATCCCAACCCTGAGGCCACGTTTACAGCGGCTAATCTACCACAGGTTAACTAGGTAAACAGAGTCATGGGTGGAAGCCGAAAGACCAATGGGCTTCACAATCGCACACTCACGGTCCGACAGGGTTATGAATGTAAATGTAAGACTTTAAGACCAAGTAAAAAAACTTAAAAAAATAAACTGAACAGAATACAAAACAATACATCAGTGTGGTCTCTAAATGTACGCGTCTGTAAATGAGTTAGCAACAGTTCATTATAAATATAATACTATAATATAATTTAGAAATATTAATAATTACTATTACATTATTTATATATTGTAATACTATAATTGCTAAGTAATATTACATGTATTTAACAACTTTATTTAATTAAATATTATATGATCAAAAACATTTTAGATTTCATTAAGGGGAGACACTGCAGGCAAAAACACTGAGATTTTAGGCTTTTTGGTTTTTCATAAAAAGTGTTTTTTTCAGTCTAGTGGAACGAAAACATCCCAAAGACACTGTTAAGTGTGTCTTTTATAACACTTTATCTATTTGTGTCAATAGATTTTAATTACAGTACATATTTTTAAAGGCCGTTTTCTTAAAATTCATTTTTTTCTCCTACACTGAGCCATAAATCACCACTTCAGCAGCACTTTACATTTTTATCTCTGTCTATATCCTGGAGGTGCTTGATTTTATACATTTTATTCCCCCCAAAAACTGTGAAAATATACTGTTTTCTGTCTGTATTTTGTGAATTATGGAGTGACAAAAATGAGATGCCCAAAATTGCCTCTGTAAAAACATTAGACTCTAATGTGTCAGAAAAAATTAAACAAGAATTTTGAAACTGAATTTTTGTACGAGAAATGTATGCAAATTAGCGCATGTTTCATTTGCATATTTAAACCTAACATTTTAGAAAACTTGCTATACAAAAAACGTTTGCAATTATCAATGTAATCAACTGGGTAGGGAAGGTGATAACTATTAATTAATTTTACCCCACTCACCTGCAGTGTCTCATCTTAAAAATTAAAACATTTATTTATTCATTTTACTTTTTTGAAACAGTTTTGATTTTGAGAAACTGATCAACATGACATGAGTTTACAGTTTGATTAAAACAGGAACAAATATCTGAAAATGGATCAACTTAATTCAAAGGGAAAACAAGTTTTCATTCATCACTGACAGAGATTTCGTTTTAATCATAAACTCACTTCACATTTTAAATAAATGTATTTTGATTTAAGGATGTTTAGATATTTGTTTTGGAAAACAAGACAAAGGAAGACTTTTGTACTACATTCAACATTTAATACCATGACTTTATAAATGTAAGACTTTTGCGACTTTGAATTGAGACCCTGAACAAAGATCTGTGTGTCATTAGGACACACCTGGGAAAACTGACACCTGTGTGTGCGCGCGCTCTTGATATTTGATTCACATATTCCATATCAAATGGAAAGCGCTTCATAAAAACAATATTTCGTATTAAATGTATTCGATTTGTGAAAGATCACTTGTATTGAATGTAAGAGCTGGGAGTCGTGTTGTGTGGTTAGTGTAGTGTGTAGTGTGCACTATGTAGTGCGCTACCTGGCCGCTCTCTCTCTGGCGGTGCTCGGCACGTTGATGCGCAGCTGCGGCTGATTGGAGCTCCGCGTCCCGTTGCGCTGCTCCATGATCAGACCTCCGGGCTCCGGGACTCCATTCACAGACGCTCCGCGTTGCTCCGTCGCTGCATGGACGCCGAGTATTCCAGACGCGACGCGACACAAACGCCTTTCTCCTGCGCGTCACGTAAGTGAAACTTTTCCCACGCCGCCGCCGCAGCAGCAGCAGCAGCAATGGCCCCGTTCTCCCGCGGGACAGCGAGCCGCCGAGCAACCTGTCGCTCTCTCCGGTAATCACAGCAGCCACCCCGAGCTCAGCAGCACGACAACTTTATCGCGTCCGCGCGGATCGGTGTTGTTTTAGTCGCGCGTATGGACGCATCATCCATAGCGAATACTTTGCCGAGCAGCACGCGCGATTAATTTCTCCAGGGAGCTCAAGGGCACACGTCCATCAAGCCGAGGGGCGGGGCTACGAGTGCAAAGTCCACGCCCCTCCTCACGCAATCTTTCGCACGTCAGTCAAGCCGAGGGGCGGGGCTTGTGAGTAAAAGTCACGCCTCTTTGTCACGCAGTGTTTTACGAGAATTATGAGAAGCGGTAATTAGAGACTCTTGTCTGAGCCTGTCTTTAATTAGGACCATACAGCGAGTTTGTAAACAGTGGCTACGTGTGTAAAAGTGTTCACTACAAAAAATGGACCATGTAGATATTACTGTAAGCACCTTTGAGTACAGTGTAAATACACAATACTGTCATCTTTCAGCATCATGGTATACAGGTGGGTCATAAAAGTAAACCTTTAAAAGTATAAAATGTTGAAAGATGTCTTTTGTAATTCTAAAATTAAAAAGGACAAGTGTTTTCATTATTGGTTCCAGACTTCTAGGCCCCGGTATTACCGTCTGATACATCACTATATCATGCTGCCACTACTGTACTTCATTATAAAGTCTGTGTGGGCAGTAAACATGACTTCAGTGTTTATAGGTTCACTACTTGAGTAACGACTCTCAGAAATTATTTTATAATTAAACCAGTCAAACACACACAGACTGTTTAAACAATGAATAATCAAAATATACAAAAAATTGCAAAAATGTATATATGACTCTGGATCACAAAACCAGTCATAAGGGAAATAAACTGAGATTTAATATTTTATAATATTTGGTCGAGATACAGCTATTTGAAAATCTAATATTGAGAAAATCACCTTTAAAGTTGTCCAAATGAAGTTCTTAGCAATGCATATTACTAATCAGAAATGAAGTTTTGATATATTTACAGTAGGAAATTTACAAAATATCTTCATGGAACATGATCTTTACTGAATATCCTAATCATTTTTTACTTTTTTTACCCATAAAATGTATTGTTGGCTATTGCTACAAATATACCCGTGATACTTATGACTGGTTTTGTGCTCCAGGGTCACATATTTGCTAAAAATATTTCAAAATATATTTATGTAAATATATTTTCTACCAGTACATATATTTTTGGCAATATTTAGTATACTTTTGTATATTTTAAGAATATAAATACACACATTTATAAGCATTTAAAAATAGATTTTGCTCTCCATATATTGCAATTCAAGAAAATGCATTCACATGAGGGCTTGTATGGTTACCTAAAACTAAAACCATAAAAAATTCTGTTACTTGAAATAAATAAATGTTAACTGAAATATTTTTACCAAGCTTATTTCATCTGGTTTTACTGGCAACATTTCTCTTTTTTCCATTTAGTTTAACTTTAAGTACTAAATTAACTAAAAATATCAAATCTAATTCAAAATATTAAGAAAAACTCTAATAGTATCTCGATACTAAAATGACATGGAATATGTCACATTTGAAGAAGAACTTGACTGTGACACAGGTGAACACAGAACATGAATGTAGGCTACTGTAAGACTGAAAATGCGTTTTGTTTTGTTTGTCACTGAAATACATTTTGAAAAATCTTTTGTTATATGACGGGTGAATCTAAATATATTCTCATGTTCAAAATTGTATTTCAGTGGGTTTCTCTTGTATTTTGGCCAGATTTCTTTTTCCAACGTGTCTGCCGTGTGTCCAGCGCCGCTTTACTGTCCTAGTAAATCCTGCTGATCCTGGTCCGGTTGTGGCCGGTGAATGGAGCGGATTAACCACAGACCCGCCCGTCCGTCCGTGACGTTTGATTATTCCAAGAACACAGACTCGTGCTCACTTTTTCCAGAGCCTTTCCACTGGTTTTCTTTGACGAGTTTGAATGTTTCAAATGATGTTTTGAGATGTAAATCTACTGTGGAAAAGAAATGCGAGTGTTGTGGTGACAATGCTGATTTAGCTGCAGGTTTGTTCCATATCTGCCCGGTCTATTTTGATCAGCACTAGACCGTATTAACCACCTCATGCTGTTTCCACGACTCGTTTTATAAACGGGTGAAGTGAGGTCGGCCGGTTGAACGTACAGCATATGCAGCGCTGCCATCTTAAACTAGTCCCTAAACTAATCCTGATCAGATTAACTGGAGCACATGGTGTGATCTGACAGATGAGATGATCAGATCTGCAGCAGACTGACATGTTTGGAGAATCATGAATCTCTATGACACACACACATATCAAACGCAAACACTCCCGTCAGTGTTTTCTGAGCTGATCACGCGACGCTGACGTTTCTGACTCACCTTCGTGATGCGGGTGTGTCTGTGTTCATTGAGCTCGTAAAGAGTTTAACCACATGAAACGCTGTAATGTGATGCTGTGTTTGCATACGCATCCATTACTGTCTGTGAATTCACGTCATATACACTAACATTTCAAAAGATTGGGATAACAAAGGATGCTTTTTATAGAAGTTCACCAAGACTCACCAAAAATACTGTAAAAATCGTGATATATTATTACTAAGTAAAGCAACTGTGTTCTAGGTGAATATCTGTTAAGCTGTAATTTATTTCTGTGATGCGCAGCTGAATTTTCAGCATCATTACTCCAGTCTTCAGTGTCACATGATCCTTCAGAAATCATTCTCATATGCTGATTTGCTGCTTATTTTCTGGAAACTGTGAAATTCATCACAGTTTATTCATCAAGGATGCATTAAACTAATCAAAAGTAACAGTTAATGCATTTATAATGTTACTAAAGATTTCTATTTCAAATAAATGCTGTTCTTTTGAACTTTCTATTCATCTCTGAATACTGAAAAAAATTAAATGTATTAGTTTCCACAAAAACATTGTGCAGCACAACTGTTCTCAACATTGCTAATAATCATAAATGTTTGTTGAGCAGCAAATCAGCATATTAGAATGATTTCTGAAGGATCATGTGACGCTGAAGACTGGAGTAATGATGCTGAAAATTCAGCTGCGCATCACAGAAATAAATTACAGCTTAACAGATATTCACATGGAAAACAGCTGTTTGAAATGATAATAATATTTCACTATTTCTACTGTATTTTTGATTAAATAAATGTTGCCTTGGTGAGCAGAAGAGACTTCTTTCGCTAACATTATTCCATCTTCTGACCTGTTTGCATGTACATGATGAGGCATTAGTTTTCTAGGAGCAGATGTTGATGATGATTGATTGTGTTATTGATGGTTTCATAGATTTGTGGGCTGTTGTTTGTGATTCCCGCTGCGCAGCTGTGAACCAGATAAACCCACGGCAGATGCTTTGTTTCACTATTCTAACGCTGCGCACGCAGTCGTCTCTAAAATAACTCCTTTTAATTTGGTTTTTATTTCGTTTTTCCTAAATGTATATCTCACAATGCCGAATTGCTAGAAAAAATCAGGATTGTGAGACATAAACACAGAATTGCACAAAAGTTCAAATTGTGAGAAAAAAATGAACAATTATATTTTTTCATGGTGCTGTGGAAACAAGCTTCCGTATGCCGCAGAGAAACAGCATGTGAATATAAAAGCATAAGTTGAGCTGCATGTGTTTGGATGTGAAATATATTGTCTGATGTGGATCGTTTAGATCTGATGTAACCGTGATTAAACCTGCATGTGCTGATCTGAGAACAGAGCGCTGGTTGTGACAGGAGAGTCTTCAGAAGTTGAAAGTGTCTGTGAATCGGATGGTTTTGGGGATGTATGTGAGTCTCACTGAAGGATCGCAGTAATTCATGCTCCGGTACTTTGGCGTTTCTCCAGTTTTCTCCTGTGTTTGACGGATCTTCAGCTCAGGTGGAATCTGACCAGCAGAAGCACTAATGCTGAGGTCACTCGAGCCGTCTGAGGAGCAACACTCCTGATTTCTGTCCTTCACGTGAGAAAGATCCTCGTTCTGTTCTCCATCAGATCCTCTGGATGAACTGAAGCTGAGCAGAAGCTGCTGATCTGAGCTGTGATCGTCCTTAAAGTCATTCAGAGTAGACGTGAGGTCCTCCTGAAGATCAGCTGAGGGTCGTGTGTTGTCGTCTGAGCTTGAGGACTCGTGTGCTGTGATTTGCGTGCGATCTTGTGGCAGATCTTCTGGGTTCTTCAGGGCTCCAGGTTGATGTAGGATCTGTGTGTTCATGTCTAAAGTTGTTGAGTTCATTTCTAAAACCTCAGGAGAAGAACCGATGGAGTCCAGATGCATCATGATTCCATTGAGACGCTGATGTCCTGATGGTTCCTCAGCTCGACTCTTTCTCAGAGTCACGTCAACAACACGTGAATCCTTCATTTCTGGACTGAAGGCCTGGAGTCTGAGCTCTTTCTGTCCTGCTGGGCCTTTGTCATGTGTTCCTGTAGTCTGACATCTGTGTTGCTTTAGTGATTCTTTTGAATCGGTTGATTCATTCTTTTGTTGTTTTAGTGATTCTTGTGAATCATTTGATTTGTTCTCGATTAGAGATTCTTGTGAATCAGTTGATTCATTCTTGTGTTGCTGTAGTGATTCTTGTGAATCAGCTGATTCATTCTTGTGTTGCTGTAGTGATTCTTGTGAATCATTTGATTTGTTCTTGTGTCGCATTAATGATTCGTGTGAATCGGTTGGTTCATTCTTGTGTAGCTTTAGTGATTCTTCTGAATCGGTTGATTCGCTTTTGTGTTGCTGTAGTAATTCTTGTGAATCATTTGATTTGTTCTCATGTTGCATTAATGATTCATGTGAATCAGTTGATTCATTCTTGTGTTGTTTTAGTGATTCTTTTGAATCGGTTAATTTGCTCTTGTGTTGCTGTATTAATTCTTGTGAATCATTTGATTTCTTCTCATGTTGCATTAATGATTCATGTGAATCAGGTGATTCATCCTTGTGTTGCTTTAGTGATTCTTTTGAATTGGTTGATTCACTCTTGTGTTGCTTTAATGATTCTTGTGAATCGTTTGATTCATTCTTGTGTTGCTGTAGTGATTCTTGTGAATCTTTTGATTTGTTCTCATGTTGCATTAATGATTCTTGTGAATCATTTGATTCATTCTTGTGTTGTTTTAGTGATTCTTGTGAATGGTTTGATTCATTCTTGTGTTGCTGTAGTGATTCTTGTGAATCATTTGATTCATTTTTGTGTTGCTTTAGTGATTCTTTTGAATCGGTTGATTCGCTCTTGTGTTGCTTTAGTGATTCTTGTGAATTAGTTGATTCATTCTTGTGTTGCTTTAGTGATTCTTGTGAATCGTTTAAATCATTCTTGTGTTGCTGTAGTGATTCTTGTGAATTAGTTGATTCATTCTTGTGTTGTTTTAGTGATTCTTGTGAATCGTTTGATTCATTCTTGTGTTGCTTTAGTGATTCTTGTGAATCGTTTAAATCATTCTTGTGTTGCTGTAGTGATTCTTGTGAAT
>JAHKKF010511062.1:0-45293 GCA_019740295.1 Labeo calbasu
CATAAAACAAATTTCGCGTTCGTCCATCTTGGCTACGGTGTCGTGCAAAAACCCCCGTTGAGCATGCGCGAAATTATAGCAAGTGTAAACACACGAATTGGATATGGGTCACAATTAAAAAGACCGTGTAAACAGACGGTCCAAAAAATCGGATATAGGCAACAAATCGGAATTAGGCATCAAGACCTGCAGTGTAAACGAGGCCTAAGATTAGTTTGTTTCTTCATTAAAACAGAATTTAACATTGCATCACTTGCTCACCAGTGGATTTTCTGCAGTGAATGTCAATTCAAAACAGTTGATAAAAACATTACAATTACCCATAAGTAATCCACATGAAAGCTACATGTTTGTAAGAAACATATTAAGGAATTTGACTTAAAACCATTATCCATAATAAGGCTTCCTCTAGTGAAAATGTCCAACCCCTGTTGTCTTCTCACATCAAAATCCACCAAAATATTTGTTTTGGACTGTTTTAGTTTATAAACAGTGCTTTATCTGTGCATATTTCTCTCCGGATGAGAAGACTTCTCACTGGAGAAAGCAATATAAGAAAGCAATACAGAAAAACTATGCTTTAAAGTTAAAAACCTCTTAATGGTTAATTTGTTTAGCACAAACACACAACTTTTCACTTCATAAGACATTAATTGATGGGCTGGAATCATGTGAATTACGATGCTTTTATCAGTTACTTTGTCCTTAATCCTGACACTCATTCACTGCAGCTTCTACAAATATGTTCTGATAAAATAAAGAAACACATCTCCATCTTGGATGGCCTTAGGGAGAGCACAATTTGAGCAAATTTTCATTTTTGTGTGAACTATTCTATTAAAGGGGTCATGAACTGAGAAATCTAAATTCCCTTGATCTTTTGACACATAAGAGGTCATTGTACTATAAAAACATCCTTTAAGTTTCAGAACTCAAAACTTTCTGAAAGTCTAAAAACATCTTATACTGAAGCCAGTCTGACAAAATGACAGGTTCTGTCAGGACCACCGTCATCAAAGTGATAGACAGTTAGCATACAGTTTGGTTTGGCGGCTTGGTTTTGTTCTGGGCAAAAAACTCCCTGCCCATCTATGCAGCATGTCACGAATGAGCAGAGAGAGCAGCAATAATAACCCCCCAGGGTAAACAGAACAGAACAAAGCAGATATCATTAATGTACTTAATGATATTTAAGTGTAAGACATTATTCAGATAAAAGGAGTCTGATTCAATGAGGAATATCAGAAGTCTTGACTGTGGCAAAAGGAGGAGTTGGGGATGGAGGAGGGTGTTTTGCTCCCGAGCAAGCGACAAAGCTGCCGAATAATACTGAATAGAGCTTATATAGGAATGCCATGATAGGTGTCGTATTCCTATAGGTAGATGTGATCAGCTGAGAGTCAGCTGATGCGAGCTTGACTCACATGACCTGCCAGAACTAACGCTACATGCTTAATTTGTGGAATGTGCCACTTTATGATGTAATGGTGTGTTCACACCAAACTCGAATTAAATTATTTGAGTGAGTAGATAACATACAAAGTCAATGCAAAGATGCAAACAGAGGCAAATTTGCGCCGGGCGACGGAATGATGCAAAATGCACATCACGTTTGCTGCGAACGCACGATATTCGCCTCAAACCCGTCTTCCGCGCAAGTTCAAAAATGTCAATTCAAGCGGAAAATTCTCAAAGTTCTCACGGAAACCAATCAGTCAATCAACCAATCAAATGGCTTTCCAGCGTATTTGGGGCTTCTACAGCAGATACAAAGCAGCGATCGTAGTTATCTCTATCATGGTTGATCGCTCCTTGTTGTTATTCGCGCGAGTGATGCAGAAAACATCCCGCGAGTAATCTAGAGCGAGTGACGCGATGCGCATATTCGCTTCGCGTTTGGTGTGAACGCACCATAATAGTTTGCCTGAACACCACCTCCACAGAGGAAGCTCTACATCACTGCCTATTTAGCCCCGCCCACTAATTTGCACATGTAGAGGGTAAATAACAAGAAAGGCAAATGCAGAAACCAAATAATAAAAAGATGACTCTAAAGACAACAAAATGCTGTACAGTGCCAATTTGTGGAAAAACATTTTGTCTTTGCATTGCCTTCCTTCTGATCCCAACATTAAAGATCCAGACCAAGTCAGTACGAACTTGGTCCTTTGTTCACTTCATTTGACTGCGGATTTGTTTAAAAACAAAGCACAATTTGACGCAGTAATGTTGCACCACACAAGTGCACTAGTGCGCAAGTAACTGTTTTTATTAGGTGGTCACTATTGCTTTGTCTGTTATTACAGATTGTTTAATATGTACTGAGTATTTATGGGTTTTCAACCTATCACAGCAGCGTCAATCTGTGAAGGATGTACAGTAGGCTGTCAAACATACACAACTGTCAGCCAATCATACCAGTGTGCATTTACTCCCGAGTCTACAATCCACCACAACAGTTAAAACGAAGCGTTATGATGGAGGGGCTCAAAACAGGACAGAAAACGGACTATTACTTCTAAATTATAATGTTTTTTATGTCAATATCTTGATAACTTTATAAGTGGACCTCTGAGAGAAGAACAAAATATTTAAAAAAAGACAGTTCATGACCCCTTTAAGGTTTTAAAAATGAATAACTCCCCAACCAACTAAAAAAAACTGCAGAACTCTACTGACTCTAGTCAATAATCCGTAGGTGCATATTTGACCCTCACATTTCAGCGATCACTCAGCAGCAGAAGAGTGACTCATTCTGAATGGCAGCACATGACTCACCAGTATAAGTGTTCCTCCACCATGGTGGTGATGGCCCGCGCTACTGCCTGCTCCTGAGCGCTCAGACTCTTGTTTAGGCTCACACCAAGTTTCTCCTCCAGAAAGTCTATTATAAATTCAGTTCCACACACCTGCTCATAATTATACTCAATCCAAGGCATCTTGCCCTGGGAAGAGAGGCTTCCATCGAAGTAATTCTGCAAAAAAGGATGCATACTGAGGATGAGAAGATGTAAACCATAAATGAAATTTAAATTCAGCAATTTCTAATAATAATAAATATTCTTAATTTTAATTTAAAAACACTGATTTTTATTCTGGAGCATCTGGATGTGAACTACAAAAACATAATCCTATTTTCTAAGGGCTTTCATGAATTTCATTGACATTTCAACAGCAGATGGTGTGACTTCCAATAACTGCATGTAACCACTGATCAAAGGCAATGGACTCCAAAAACCAAACTGCTCCTTTATGCATACTTGATAGGGCAGATCAACCATGCGCAGATAGGTCTCCATTTTCAGGCAGAAAGGTGACAGGCTTGGCACCCCGTTTTTTGGCCTGGAGAACTGGTGAAGGATGATGGCGTCTTTAGAATCCAGCTGTTGCTCTTTCCTGTAAGGAGGAGATCAACCAAAGATAGTAAAATCAGACAATCTCTTTGTAATTTCAGTATGAACAGATATATAACAGGTCGCTCAAAATACTGATGGTTAAATATCTCAATCAGGCGTATGGAACAAACATCATATTTGTATTTATTTGGCATGCATTTGATCAAAAATGATTTATCATATATTCATCCATCACCTTGGCACTGCAATGCACCATGCTTTATCAGTTAAAGTACACAAAGAAAATCTTTACAGGAACATAATTTAGCTTTAAAAGCAGCTATTTAGCCCCCAAAATCATGTGGAGTGCAGTGGAAAAGGTCTTATACTATAATTATGAGAAAGCAGCAGGATGTGTGTGGGAGGACATAGACAGGCCTTATTTCACAAGCAGCAACTACAAGAGTGCTTTTCTGACCACACACAATTTCAGAAACAAGATGCTCCAAAATTCATTCTTCTAACTCAATACATATTCTAAAATGGGATTTGTATAAACAAACTTTCGCTCTTATATGGGCTTTAGAATATTACTCTCAATCAGGGTGTTTTGTGGAGCAAGGGAAAAAAATAATTTAGATTCGCTATTAGCACAGATTCTGAGGTTCGTCCGTCCACATTTAGCCACCATTAATAAAAACAATCATGATTTCCACACTCAGAGCACCAGCAATGAATACAGATATCCAAATAATAAGAGCGTTAAGCAGTAAAGTTTAGTAGACACTGTCGGGGCAAGTTTAATACAATATACAAAAATAGAAATTTCGGTAACACTTAATTTAATGCCTTTTTTAATGCATTTTAAAGATATTCATCATTTTTAATGAAATCTTTTCATAAATACTTGTACCCAAAGTTAAAACTGCATTAAAATATTTGCAGATTCCTTTTTTTTAGACTACCAGTGTATCACTACAGTTTTTAAACAGTAAGATTTTTAATAAAGAATTCTCTTCTGCTCACCAAGCCTGCATTTACTTGATCCAAAATACAACAAAAACAGTAATATTGTGAAATATTTTTTACTATTTAAAACAACTGCTTTTCTGTTTGAATGTATTTTATTCCTGTGATCAAAGCTAAATCTTCAGCATCATTACTCCAGTCTTCAGTGTCACATGATCCTTCAAAAATCATTCTTATATGCTGATTTGCTGTTCAAGAAACTTTTTTTAGTATTATTATGATTAATATTTAAAGTAGTTCAGTACCTTTTTTTTCTGGATTCTTTGATAAACAGAAAGATCCAAATACCACTACTTATCTGAAATAAAAAAGCTTTTGTAACATTATACACTTTACCATTCAAAAGCCTAAAATAATGTAGCCTATTATTAAGGGTTTTGTTTGTTTTGTTTTTTTGGGGGGAAAGAAATCACAGAAATTAATACTTTTATTTAGCAAGGTTGGTTTAAATTGATCAAAAGTGATGATAAAGACATTTATAATGTTGCACAAAATTTCTATTTCAGATAAACGCTTTTCTTCTAAACTCTCTATTAAGCAAAGAAACCTGAAAAAAAACCTCTCCTCAGCTGTTTTCAACATAATGTTTTTTTGAGCAGCAAATCAGAATATTAGAATGATTTCTAAAGGAACATGTGACTGGAGAAAAGATGCTAAAAATTCAGCTTTGAAATCACAGGAATAAATTACATTTTAAAATATATTCAAACAGAAAACAGTTATTTTAATAGTAAAAATATTTCAAAATTGTACTTTTTTTTGCTGTACTTTGGATCGAAAAAATGCAGGCTTGGTGAGCAGAAGAGTCTTCTTTAAAAAAAATTAAAAGTCTTACTGTTCAAAAACGTTTGACTGGTAGTGTATCTGAAATTGGTTGTTTATCATGTTTAGTGCTTTATACTTTCTAAAATATTAAAAACATATATACATGTAAAATATGTTTAGAAAGTATAATGCATCAAAACACATAAGAAACAACCAATTTCAGACATAAAAAGGTATCTGCAACAATATTTTAATGCATGGTTACAAAAAGATATACTGCATTACAACATACCTAATGAATACCTTTATAATGCATATACATTATACATGTGTTACAAAAGTTTAATAGAAACAAATTTCCTAGAGATTCTTCCTTTGCATGATTACATAACACAACTTCAGAGTATTAGGCCTGTGGGTCTGTAATTAACCATGATGATAACATTAAGATACTTATGACAAAATTAAGATTACAAAAAGTTTCCATCCATCCGAACGATTGATTGATTGATTGATTGGTAGTGGTGGTATGTAATTCTTAGATTTATTAAACTGTCTCAGTACATTAAAGAGGTCAAAACAACAAACTCATCAGATCTATAAGGACTCCACTCACCCAATCAGATATGCATTTCAAATGCTTCCATGTGGCTCTAAAATTAAATTCTGATTCCCTGTCTATTTATGTTCAGTGTTTATTTATTGCACACCTTTGTCTTTTTAATGTCTGTTCTATGGCAAACTGAATAAAGTGTAAAGAATCAGTATGATCCGAATGCTGCAGAGCTCAATCCTTAAACATGACGCTGTCCACTGCTTGTGGTGCTGAAATCCTTCAGTGAAGTATTGAATGAGAATGAGAACGTCTGTTACCACATTAAAATGCTACAGCTCAAAACAATTAGTAAAACGGAAGTTGTTTAGGACTTCCAACAGCATTGCAACCCCCCTTGAATTCTCATTAGGTAATGGCCTGCAGTTGAGCCATGAAAGGTCGCTTGTACAACACAATTCAAGGACATCGTGATCCAGTGAAGTAAACAGACCAGATCACGTGCCCCGTAGCCTAATAGGACGCTTTATTTACACTAAAAACGAATTTCTTAAAGTACTTTGGTTCAGTTCGAATGTAAACAATGGCAATTCCAGGCGAGTATTGATGACAGGGCGTTTTCATATGCTCCCGTGCGGCCAAACACCGCATGTGCATGTAATTTTGAAAACGTGACTTGATGCAGCCCAGCGGACAAGCGAGCTCAAGGAAAACACGAGAACCTCACTGCTACTGGACAATATTTACATCTTCCCCTAGACAGGTTAAATTGTGTAATGCATCTGTCATTAAAAATATATTGTAAACAATGACAGGAGGTCATTTCATGTATCATTTGACATCACAACAGGCCACAACACTGACCTAATGGAGAGCAATTCGTGCAGCAGATACGCAGCTGCAGCCAGCAGGGCACCTCCTGTGATGTAAAGCGTCTTCCTCCACCAGGAATCCGATACCAATCCCGACATGATCCCGCCGAAATCCTGCACAGGGACGGCTACTATGTACCCATAAAATAAGTGACGCTCATCAGAGCCGCACAACCCGAAGGACGGGCTCTGATTCCGGCCGAGATCAACCACGAACGACCGGGAGGAGGCGAAACCAGCGACCCAGTACATTCTCTCTCTCCCCCCGCTTCCCCCAACGAATCCTGCGCCACTTCATTTATCCATATAAAGACGGACAAATGTTACATGGTTATGTGTTATGTCGGTCTCGTAAAGCAACGGAAAAGCATTTTAACGGGAATCGGCTCCCGCACGCAGCTCCGCATCCTCCTTTGTTGCTGTGCTGGAGCTGAGTGACGTCACGACGCATCACACATGGATACTGGGCAAATAAAACACATTCAGGCTTCTTAGTGAACCACAGACGCGAACCATAATTTGCAGCCATAATTTGAAGGACATCTTGATTTGCAATAAAAATAGCGTTTGTTTCGTTTTTCTTCATTGGTGTTACCAGAACATAACGATAAAGTACCCTATACTGACATTATATATACATATATGTGTGTGTGTGTGTGTGTGTGTGTGTGTGTGTGTATGATATATATATATATATATCAGAACATTTACGAATTTGTATGTGTGTGTGTATAAATTTGTAAGTGTACATCTGGATAAAAGAATGAATGGAAATAGTTGTGAATTTATAATATATAAAATTGTGGCATGAAAATGGCTACATTTGTAATAATAATACTTAGAAATTTTAAATTGAATAAATCTGGATAAAATAATAAACCGACATATACATTTATAATATATTAAATTCTGGCATGATTGCATTATATTAGTGTTACTTAGTTTCATTGCTGGAAAGTAAACCAACTACAGCACAAGGTTAATAGCAGCCTAAAGTTTTTAATATGACTGAATTTGTATTTAACATGACAATAATTTAATAGAAACATCATAACTTACTAAAAATAATGCTTACGTTTCCTCAGTTATTCAAAAAGCAGCTACAGAAAACTAGCAAAAACATTTACATTACCAAAGAAAATCATCACTCTAGTGCGAGTATATGCACTTTAAAACACTCTCGTTATAATTAGTTAAGCTATCTACATTTCATGATGAAGAAATATCTTATACATACATCGCACGTACATCTGCACTTTGTTGTTTATGATTTGAGAATTCGCGAGTAAGTATTCAGTCAGCGTGCGCAGAACAACGAAACTCCGCTGTATCAGCGATTACTCATCTGAAAGCCTTTGATTGGCCATTGGTTTCATAATGTCAGCATAATAGCGTGCGATTGGTTATAACGCGCAACGCTGTGAAAACGTAGATTATGTAATGGAACAAATAAGCCATAATATGAATTAGATGTATTACTAAGGTAATAATAATTAAACAAACAAACAAAAAAAAGGCATGAGCCACAGGCGATCTATCTATCTATCTATCTATCTATCTATCTATCTATCTATCTATCTAATAATGCAGTAACCTGTACTGAGATTAAACATGAAGCTGATATGGAGGGCTACAGAAAAGTTAAAATTGATTGCTATAGAGGACTCATGATGTTGCATGTTAGCATGACAACAGACTAAAGCTTGATTGTTGCATACTCAAAAAAGACAATTGTTCAGGCTGAATAAAACATCTTCTCAATTATGACACAATTGTTTCCATTTTATTAAGTCAAAAATCATTATATAATTTTCTTTGTCTGTTTGACCTCTGACATAAACCAACCAAAGATCAACACCACAAAACACGCAAGTAAATGGTTGTTAAAATACATCAAACAATAGCTGAAATGGCATGTGGCTTGTGACTGTGGCATGCTGAGTGGATCAAAAGTGCTTCAATCTTAAATTCCGCTCTTAACAAGAGCTTTACAAAAGGGACGTCTATGAATCATGCCTGATAAAAAAAAAATGTAATCAAGGAACACAATGCAAAGAATGATTATTACCGTTTCAGCAATTCTTCACTAGGCAACATATTTTGAAATCATATTTTTTTTTAATTTCAAGCACATTTTTGAAAGTGTGTGTGTTATTTCTCTATTCGAGAGCTGCATAGCAGTTCCAACATTATAATAGCTCAGCTGTAACTTGTGGCTCGACCAGATTCATCCTGGTTGTCACTCTCAGCCCAAACCCGGTCAGGCTGGGGTTCTTCTTTGCGTTTGACTGCATGCAACGCATAGTTGATGGCCGTGCTCTTCTGCCAGCTCCACGCTCCTGTGAGAGGATTGTACATCATGCCTCTGATAGCCTCCACGTAGAATCCAACTGGGATACAGTGAGACAAGAAAATGGTAAAAGCAAGTAACAAAATCTACTGTACATTAAGCATCATACTGAACAATTATGTAATGTATACCAGGGTTTTCCAACAGTGGCTGTTATTAAAACAGCAAAGGAGATCTGTGATAGAAAAGTTGAGTGAATGATAGAGTGAAAGAAATGGAAGACAGAGACAACACTCACAAGACTCCAGAAGTCGTTCCAGATCCTCTGGGCTGACGAACTTCTCCCAGTCATGAGTGCCACTCGGTACAATCCTTAACAGCTGCTCCGCCGCCACAATCCCGAAAACGTAGGACAAGTTGGTTTTGTTAAGAGTGGTGATGAAAAGAGAGCCACCAGGCTAAGGGGGAAAAAAAACATATTACAATATTACATATTACAAATATTAATTATGTTACACATTAGAAAAATTTATATTTTATTTTGAACTTTTGATACATATTGTAATAGAATTTTATGTACACTGTAATAGGGATATCTTATTTTGAGATACATATATATTTTTTTATATTTAAAGTGATAAACTGTCTAAAGAGAAACTGAAAAGGAAATAAAGCAAAACAGAAACAGGCTGATGAAAGTGCCTGGATGTCACAGCATTAGGAAAGATTATGGGGATTTGGAGTAACTCTTCTAGTCCTCTGACACACTGACCCAGGAGATTAAATCAGTCCATTCAGTTCTCTTAGCTGGGATTCCCACTGTTACTTCTGTGCAACTGTCATTGTTTCAGATGTCAGTGATGTTGTGACACACCTTTAACACCTGCTGGCAACAGCTGGCAAAGGCG
This sequence comes from Labeo calbasu, assembly GCA_019740295.1. NCBI lineage: Eukaryota > Metazoa > Chordata > Actinopteri > Cypriniformes > Cyprinidae > Labeo > Labeo calbasu. Next base: position 9,753 of record JAHKKF010511062.1, read on the forward strand.
TCCAGGTCAGCCAAATGTTCCACCACCTCAGATGCCACTACAGCATGAAATCCCTCAACTTCCTCTTCGGCGAGCTCCTCCAGGGTGCAGGGCTGATAGCGAACTCTCTCCCGTAAATCAGGATCATAGGAGGAGTGCAGCTCTGCGGTTCGCACGCTGTCCTCCACGGGGTCTATTCCCACGACGTCTGCTCCTAACCTCCCTAGTGGCTGAGAAAGGTTAGTGCTACTTCGTTTTTTTGATACCCCTGTTTGATAGCATCCAGAGCAGTGTTGCCGTTTACCTGAAGGGATAGTTCACCCAAAAATGAAAATACTGTCAATAATTCATTCACCTTCAGGACACAAATTAAGATATTTTTGTTGAAATGCAAGAGCTTTCTGACCCTGCATAGACAGCAATGCAACTGACAAGTTCAAGACCCAGAAAGGTAGTAAGGACATCGTTAAAATAGTCCATGTGACATCGGTAGTCCAACTGTAATGTTAAGAAGCTACGAGAATACTTTCTGTGTGCAAAGAAAATAAAATTAATGACTTTTCAACAATTTCCTCTCTTCCATTTCAGTCACATGGATTATTTTAACGATGTTCTTACTACCTTTCTGGGCCTTGAATGTGTCAGTTGTGTTGCTGTCTATTCAGGGTCAGAAAGCGCTCGGATTTCATAAGAAATATCTTTCTTATAATCTGTGGTTCTGAAGATGAACAAAGGTCTAACGGATTTGGAACGACATGAGGGTGAGTAATTAATGACAGAATTTTCATTTTTGAGTGAACTATCCCTTTAAATTGAAATGTTTACAAATTATTTTTAGTAGTTAAAATAAAACTGACCAAATTAAATATTAATATTAGATTAAAAAAAAATGAAAACTAGAAATGTTAGCTATGACTAATATAAATAAAATAAAATTTAAGCTAAACAGAAATATAAAAAAAAATAAATAATAATAATAAAAACAACAAAAGCAGGTAACAAAATTACATAAACCTAAACTAACATTAAAATAAAAACATAAAATATAAACAATATAATATATAAAACAATATATATAATATTATCATTAAATGCTTTATTAGCATACAAATAATACTAAAATAACACTAATCCACAAGACAGAAAGTATACATTTTTAATTGTTGATTTTGGATTTGTTTTAGATTAGTATGGTAAATATATTTTAATGGAAAAGAAAAGGATATTAGTAAAAATGTACATGACCAGTCAAAAGTTTCTGAACAGCAAGATTTTTGATGTTTTTAAAAGAAGTCTCTTCTGCTCACCAAGCCTGCATTTATTTGACCCAAAGTACAGCAAAAAAAGCACAATTTAATTGAGTATTTAATATTACTATTTATTATTTATTACTAGTTTACTATTTAAAATGTACTGTTCCAGTCTTCAGTATCACATGATCCTTCAGAAATCATTCCAATATGCTGATTTGCGGTTCAAGAAACATCTATTATTATTATTATTATTACAGTTTATTTTTTCAGGATTACTGATGAACAGAAAGATCCAAAGATCAGCATTTATCTGAACTAAAAAGCTTTTGTAGTATTATACACTATACTATTCAAAAGCTTGGAGTCAGTATATTTTTTGGAGGGGTTGAAGAAATTATAGAAATTAATACTTTTATTTAGCAAGGATGCTTTAAATGAATCAAAATTGATATTAAAGACATTTATAATGCTACAAAAGATTTCTGTTTCAGATAAATGCTGTTCTTGTGAATTTTCTATTCATCAAAAAAACCTGAAAAAATTCTACTCAGCTGTTTTCAACATAATAATAATAAATGTATTTTGAACAGCAAATCAGAATATTTGAATGATTTCTGAAGGATCATGTGACTGGAGTAATGATCCTAAAAATTCAGCATTGAAACCACAGGAACAAATTACATTTAAAAATATATTCAAATAAAAACAGTTTTTTTTAAATATAGTAAAAATAAAAAAACTAAATTTTACTATTTTTGCTGTACTTTGGATCAAATAAATGCAGGCTTGGTGAGCAGAAGAGACTTCTTAAAAAAAAAAAAAAAAAAAAAAACTTTTGACCAGTACTGTAGTTTTTTTTGTTTCATATTTCTTTAGGTGTAAAAACAGCAGCACAGAAAAAACAAACAAATCTGCACATCGCCCTCTGTTGGTCATTCAGGGCAGAAATTCAGAAATAGAGCTGCAGTAACCAGTCAATTGTCTGTACCACTGATCTGCCCTAAAGGGGATCTTCCGACATAAGCTTTTGCATGACAGGACACTCAAGAGACATCACGCTCACCAAAAAACAACAACGACACATCAGGCAGAGAGACGCCTGGAGAAAGTGTGTTTATCTCAGTGGAGGAAACCACTGGGCGTAAAGCTGTCTGTTTTAATCACGTTGTTCAGTTGGTAGGTTTTCAGTTATCATTTGAGGCCAGCTAAAAATAATCACGCATGTTATAAACCTAACAAACACGAGACCGGCTTTATATTGTTACTACACCAAGTATTAAAATATCACACAGTATCTGTAAAACTGTACTAGTGCAACTAGCTCAATACTCAAACACTATTATAGAATAATTCAACAATTAACAGTAGTTACCTCGCTCAGCACGCCTCCACCACAGCCGACGTCCAGAATCCTGAGTCCAGCCAGAGGTTTGCCCAACTGCTGGATGCCATGCACATTCAACAAATTATCCCTGAAAATGGGGTCAAAGGTCACAAAATGAGGTTAAGACAACATTAGGTTAGAAAACATGTCACCTCTAGTCATGCAGAATTTTGAAAGCATGTACATCAGACTGACATGAAACAGAAAATCCGAAGCTAATCACAGCATGCAATTCCACAATGCGCTTCCTGAGTCACAAACACGTCTTACTGCTAGTCGCCCTGGCTAGACGCATGCCTCTGACATCCTGAAGCAATTGTACATCCTCACTGCTCATCTCGCTGGATCCTAAGGGCTACATCCTCACATTTTTCCCCAAAAGCCTGGACAGACAGTGCAGACCAAAGCAGCCTGAGGTGTTCACTGCCAATCCTGTTAACTCAGCCCATCTCTGCCAACAAAGGAAGGAATTCCCTGCCTGATCTCTAGAAAACACACATTCCTCAAGTACAACATAATAACCAGCAACAGCACAGAGGGCCCTCATTTAAACAAGCCCCCGGGCACCGCCATACACGCTGTACACTACAACTGATCCCGTGTTCACGGAAGGGGAAGAAATTGTGCGTTGGATGATTCCAGTAGGTGAGGGAAAAGGCTTACAATGACAAACGCAATATCCATCCTGGCTCTCATGGAAACAGCTGCTGAGAGGAAAATCAGACATGCTGCATAAACTAGTGGTTGTCCTCACCTTTTCACCTTTGTGGACACAAGACAGTTGGTTTAAATTGTAATAATATTTCCCAAGCTTTAGTGAGCATAATCTTTCAATAAACACTTTAAAAAAATATTACTGAACCCAAACATGAAAAACTTTTGGGATGTTGTAGGTGTGTCATGGTATATCCATACAAAACTATTTTAAGCTAGGGATGCACCAATATTAAAAACCTAGACAGAACAATTACTATGTTATAGCCAAAATAACTGATATTTAATTTTCTTTTATAAATAATTTACAATAAAACAAAACTTATGTTTTTAGAGATTAAGCATTAGAAGACTGCAAATTCCATCTAAATGTAGAAACAAAAGGTAATGAGAATGCAGTTAAATATGTAATATCAAGCAATATCAATAATTCAAAAGATTATTAGTATTGTCTAAAAACTGATACTGTGCATCTCTATTTAAAACAGGGATGTGCATTTTCTAAAAATGTTGTATTTGAATATTTGGGCTCATAAAAAACAAATATTCAGTTATTTAAATGATGTTTAAAAGAGACATGATCAAGTTTTTGTCACCATTTCTGAATAAGCTTATGATTAGGCATTATACACAACAATTGTGTATAACTGTATGTCAGTAAAAAATAATATCTACATGCTCTGGTGAAAGTTGGCTCCTCAGTTTGATAACAATAAGAATGCGCAGATCGAATATTCGACTATTGAGTGTTTTCAAGACGCGTCATCAATTGGCCATATTGGCGACACTGAACGTAAACAATGCCACTAAACCAAATGAAATTCGCAGATTTTGTTGATTATTGCTGCTGAAATGGTCAATTATTGTCTTTTTGAGCTACACTAATTGGTCGGACCGGGAAAAACATTTGGAGTACTACAGACTGCCAAAAGTTATAACAAATCAAGGAGAAGACTGCAAAAAAACATCTGAGGAACAAAAGGCGTTTGTGGTTGGCCAAACTGATCCAGGATTTCCAGGGCAAGAGTCCTGACAACATTCTTTACCACAAATTAACTTTTAAATTAACCTTTCCTGCTTACTAAGTCCTTCTTCATATAACTTAGCAGCTTCCACACGTTTTTTCCGTGGTTTAGACAGCATAAATTTGCAGAACAACGTATTCAGTATTACTTTAACCATGCAATCCATGCTGTTGTTTACATCTGAGTATTGCCAATATGGCCGCACATCTGTGTAACTCACCAAACTGTGATGCAAGTGCAAACCCCTGTGCACACCCCTAATTTAAAACAGTATTTTGTTCATTCATGGATTTTAAAATGAAACCATTATGCATACAACATTTACTAGCAGTGCTTTTAAAAATGAATGTGTCCGACGGAAACTAAGACCATTTAAAATGATCTGGTACAAGCAAAAAGGTGAAGGAAAATAAACGTTAGCCTAAAAAATTATATGAATGTCTAAGGGAAGTACACATTCATAAAAATAACCTAAAGTATTAGTACAAGAAAAAACAAACACTATAGTGACACCATGGCACTTTTATCAGTAGAATAGAGCGTAAATGTACCGTATGAAAGGCACTCTTAGGTCGTTCATGGAGTGTAGGGCTGCAAACTCTCCCTGTAAATCCCACCACTTGCTCGCCATAGCCTGAAACTTCCGCACCTCGGCGGGGTCGAGAGTAGTCTGGGAAACCGTGCGGACATTTAGACGGGTCAATCTGTGAGAGAAAGCTAAATCTTTAAATCATACGTCGTTAAGATTTTCTAGTAAACAGTAACCCAAGGACAAGTACATCGGAAAACTGGCCTATTTAGAAAAAAAACATACATTTAATTGCATGCATTCTTGTTAAGTCGATAAATCAGTCTCACCCGTCTGACAGCTGATTCTTCTGTCGGTGATGCAGACACACCGTCCAGCTGCACAGAGACCGCACTGCATTCAATCTGGAGGACACGCTTCGCGTTAACGGATATTTAAACGTCGATTCTGCCAACAGCCCAAAAGCTAATCGTGCTACTTTCTTAGAGTACATAACTGAACTTTATTTCGTCATATGTATCTTAAATGATCACTGACTTCAGTCAGTAAATCCAATGTGACCGTGGCGTGTTCGCAGAACTTCTGACCGAGCAGAAACTCAGTACGGAATCAAACGTTCCTATATCACAGTATAACAAATACATGTACTTTTTTTTGATGTATCATTTTCAACTGATTAATCTTAAAACAATGAATAAGCTAAACGGTTATTACGTTTTAAATTACACAGTAAATCTGCAACCACAAAATATGCTTTACCTCAAAACCACACACTATGCACTTCTGAGGAATGAACAAAAAAATAGTAAAAAAAAATATATGGTTCATACAAGACTTTAAGTCTTCATTTAAAAAATAAAAATGTATTATATACTCACCCATGTCACTTAAAAACTGTATGACTATTTCTGCCGTGAATAATTCAGTTCACAAAACCACTCTGAATAATTTATTTACGCGTCAGACTGACAGGGTTGTCAAGTTGAATTGAGTGACTGGATTCGGTCGAAACGGTTCACAGCTACCAGTAACTTAATAATGTGATATTTCATACATAAAGGCACCCACAGAGTCAGTATAGTAATAATACAATATAGTACAGATATGTAATCCAGCAAAATGTCTTTATGGTGCTCGTTTGGTCATTGTGGAGTTTCGCATTCATTGTCCCCAATTCATTTAATTGCATTAAAAATAGTGGAAAGACATTTCTCATGTTTCTTTGTAACATGAGAGTGAATGATCAAAATTATCATCGGTGTGTAAAGACAACTCTGAATGTGGTTTTAAAAAAGCTAATTATTATAAAAATGCCCAGTTTATTGTACTTTTTTCCTTATACGTCTTTACTCAGACATTTCAAGCAGAAATATTTAAAAACAAAATAAGAGGCAGGCAATGTCAGATGAAAGAATCATTCATGTTTATTGGACAATTTACATGAAACGAGAATTTATTTCCTCTGGTGTTAGGTTTTAAAATGTTACAGTTTCAAGGTTCTATTGACTACTTGAACGCTTAGTCTTGCATAATACAAGGCAAAAAAAGAAACTATCATTCAAAATCTCCTGTTTTGAAGACAACACTTAAAAATACCATATATTTACAAAATGAGGGGAGTGAGGGGGTTTGGAGTGGAGAGTTCACCTACAACGTTGCCTCGATAATGAGACAAGCCTGTTAACTCGTGGAATTTAAAAGAAGTGCACAGATCAGAGGCAGAATGCCCCTCAACGCTTGCGCCGGCTCGGAGACGTTGACCTGAAAGAGAAACGTTGGACAGACTATTAGTGCAATCACTAGTACAGATCACATCCAGAACTTCATACACACACCTTAAACAGCTGTGGGATCAACACTGAATGAGAAAAGGGGGAAATGACATCAATCTCAGCAGCACTTAAGAAGCACAGCCCAACCATTTGTGCACAACTCAACATTATGTGACTGCGAATTTACATTTAACAAAAGTTTCAGCATAATTCGGATTGCAACTGTTGTGACATTCTAAATACTATTGATCATTCACACACAAACAATTAAAACAGTTCAAGAATAAAAAAGGAGAAAGAAAATGGATACTACCTTGATCGTGACTTAGACTTGTGTTTGCGGCTTGCCTTCTTACCAGACTTGTGAGATCTTTCCGTTGACCTTGATCGACTACGTTTTGATTTCTTAGACTTTTTTTCTTTGCTAACCTCAGGGGAAGGGGACCTGCTCCTGCTGGACTCTGAATCCGAGTACTTCTTGCTAGCTTTGGCGGAGCCTTTTTTGCTAGATTTACTGTCTTGCCGGGAAAACCTCTCACTGTGAGAGTCTGTCCTCTCACTCTCCTTTTTCCGCCTCGATTTGGCATCGTCTTCCTCGTCCCTTACTGAACTGCCCTCGCTCTCTTTCTCCTTGCCCTTCTGTTTGTCTTTCTTTTTATCTATATCTTTCTCTTTTTTCTTCTTATCCTTCTCGTGGCTCCGGCTCCTCTCTTTCCTCCTGTCCCTGTCCTTGCTGGAGGCCTTCTGTTTCCTCCTGCTGCGGCTCGTACTGCGACTTCGGCTGCGTCTGCGGTCCCTGCTGCGCCGCCGCTCTCTACTGCGGCTGCGACTGGCCTTGGACCTGCTCCTGCGGCTCCTGCTGGACCGGCGCTGCCGTGAATGGCTGCGCTTCCTGTGACGAGAGGAACGTTCATTGCTGCGTGTGCGGCTGCTCCGCCTTCTGTCTCTGCCCTTGTCGCGCTCCGACTGACGTCTGCGAGAGCTGCGACTTCGGCTGCGCCTGCGAGTCCCACGAGAGCCGGAGCGGCTGCGTCGCCTTTTCCTTCTGGGAGATGAGGAGCGGGAGGAGCTGCGAGAGGAGGCTGAGGATGAGGAGGATGAAGAGGACCGGCTGCTGGAAGAGCTGGAGCTGGAGGTGCGGCTACGTCGCTCACTTGGCGAGGGGCTGGCACTTCCTCCGTTACGCCCTGTGTGCTCTTTGCTCGCCCGCTTGACTTCGCTGACCTCAGGCTCACTACGCGACCTCCGACGATCTAATGTAGGCTCCGCCTCCCTTTCCCTAACTTCCTGTTTGTGTTTAGACTCTGTCTGCTCCTCCTCATAACCTGCCCTCTCTCTGCTCACTCTGTCCAATGCCAAATCTTCTGAAAACATACACAAAGAAAAAAAAAATTACTGTACACATTTTACAAGAAGATTGAACAATTGTTTGAATTGTTTCGAAAGCCTTAAATGACTATAATAGGGCTGTCCTCAACTAAAGATGTTTTCTGGTCAACTAGTAGTCATTCACTTTAAGCATTAGTCAACTAATTGCATGTTTATTTAAATTATATATCTTTTAAATGATAATAATGAGCTTTTAATTGCCTACATGGCATAATAAGTGCTCCAGCGCATACATAACGCTTACCACAGCACACTGCCAGAAGTAATGATTATGAATGTGTCGTGGAAAAACAGTAAGGAGGCTGCATTAACGTTTTAATCATTTATTGATAAACTAATGCTTTCACCGATACTGACTCGTCATCTCAGCAGTAGTGGATGCGCCCGTTTGCATGTTTCATAATCTGTGAATATTTGTTTTCCATTTGAATTGGTTCATTTGAAAGTAGGTATTTCACTCTTTATAGACATTTTTCATGTCTGTAAGGCAACAATACACAGTTTCGGTTAATTTCTTTCCCTCTATGTCCCTCAAGTTCACAGAGACCGAGATGGCAGAAAGCGCATCCTGTTTTCTTTAATTATTTTACAAAAACCCAATGTTTCGTTGTCATTAAGAGTGCACACAAATAAACAAAGTATTTTAAGAGCAAGTGTAAGTGTCGAAAGTACTCCACACAGCCCCAGAATGTAAAAAAGACCTCCTGAAGCGAAACAATGCTTTTTTTTTTTTTTTTTAAAGAAAACATATCTATATTTAAAATCATAAAAATTGTAATCTCTAGCTTCCGCTAACTGTTGTACATGTGCACACAAAAGAGTGCCGTTTCAGCAGATGATGTAGGTGTAGCGTAACCTCCTGTGAGAATGCTAGTCATATAACATTACAACAAAACCAGTCTCCTCTTGACTTGACTTGTATTGAAATCCTCGTTTTGTGCTTTTGCTTCATGAGTGGTGTTTCGTTTTGCTCTCTCCACTCCACACAGACACATCGACTTCCTTCAGAAGGCTTTTACTAACCACCCGGAGCCATGAGGAGTACTTTTTGGATGGATGGATGGATGGATGCATACATTGCCATTATAAAGCTTAGAAGAACCAGGACATTTTTAATATAACTTTGATTGCATTCATCTGAAAGAAGAAAGTCATTTACACCTAGGATGGCTTGAGGGCGAGTAAACCAGGGGATAATTTTCATTTTGGGGTAAACTATCCATTTAAATGGCCTGTAAATATATCTAATTATCAATTCAAATGCGGATTCTAGAAAAAAAAAAATTAAAAGAAAATATAGCTGCAAGCAGCGATAACGGGCCCAAGCCATCAGTGCAACCACCACCCCGGTGGCATCAAGAATTTTCAGCAACCCTCTGCGCGCCCTCGGGCTTGGGCCCTAATAAAATTACCATAGCCATTGTAGCCTAAAAGTTTGTGTAAAAATTCTGTTAAATCAAATAATATATTTCTTTACAAAGGTACTTTTTATAAATAGATCATTAAATTACCCTAAATTTTTCTCTAGAAGCACCCACCTTTAACAGTCTGAACCTCCAGTGCCAGCCTCTCCTGCAGCTGCTGCTGCTCCCTCTCTTTGCGACGGAAGGCGTCCTGTTTCTGGCGAATGCGGTGCAGCAGCTCCTCATCGTCTGTGTCCGATGAGTCCGACCCCTTTGCGCTCCGCTCCTCATCCTCACTCTCGTCTGAGCCGTACTCACCCAGCCCTCCTGCGGCAACAAAGCCCCCCTCTTATAACGGACAGCAGGAGCAAGGCACTCATAGTCGCACGCTAACAGTCCCTCCTTCCTCACCTATTCAACTACATAATACTTCACTAAAGCCCACCTCAATAAACGAAGCATGCTTTTTATAATGTGATGCTGGTAGCTAACCATTGAGAAGATCTGCTGCTTGAGCTCTTGAGCTTGTAATACAGTTCATTTGAGAACCCATCCCCCCTCCCACACTTTTTATTCCCATAACCCCCCCGTCGGGCCAAAATGTAAAGACACTTACCGAGGCCGGTCAGAGAAGCCAGTGCATTTGACTGTGCCAGCTGTTTTGCAGGAGCTTTGATTCACATCAACAACAGGAACAACATGTTAAAACACATACAGCCACCACTTTCGCATAGGCAAGAGTCTCTAGAGATGAGGGTACACATATGCACTATTCACAAGAGCTGCCTTCGGCAAAATAAAATAAAATAAAAATAAAAAAAGATGGAGAGAAGAAAAAGGTTATCACACAAAGTCCGTCAAACACAGGCAAACAGTGGAGGAGGAAAGAACCAGTCTGTACTAATGCAGTGTCATTTTTGAAATGAGAAGCTGTCTGGCAAACACAGATGTGAGGAAGTACTTTTTGTTTTACAGGAAGTAAATCTAAAAACAGATTTGACTGAGAACCCTTTGAAAGATTGCATTTAACTGCATCTGACCATTTTCACCCTCCCTTTGTGGTTTCGTCTTCTGTTGCATTAGCAGAGAATGGCCGATGAATTGTACTTTTTGATTATCATATAGTATTACCATGATGCATCAGTCAGACAAAAAGACTTCATATATATCAGTCAAAACATATCCAAGTCTAATTTCTGTGGAAAAGTGGATCTTCCTCAGAATTAAACTTGAAGGCACAGTTGCACGGACAGAAGGGAACAGGAGCAGACCTTTAGTGGCTTTGCGATGAGTTTCTTTGGCCACCTGAAAGATTTCCTCATTCGTGACTTCAAGGAGGACTTCAGTAAGAAGAGTTTTAGTCATCAGCATCTGTGCAAAGCAAACAGGAAAGGTTGAGAAGCACAAATCACAAGTGTGGACAGATGAATGCTGAGACAGAAGTGTGTGTGTGAACACACCAGCTGAAACTCTTTCTCCTCTTCTGTCATTTCTGGTTCGCTCTGGTCTTCTTGAACAGGAGGAGAACTTCTACCACCAAACTCATGCCTTCTCCCCAACACGCCATCCTCCCCAGCACCATCTTCTTCACCATCCTCATCATCACTGTCCTAAATTAAAGAAGAGTATGTGATTGGACCAGAGACCATACGCTTGTGGATGACATAAGCGCCGAGAGGAATTTTTAGTTTTAGTGTGCAACAGCTAACAAGCAATGTAAATAACTTGAAAGACTCCATGAAATCAACTGGATTTTTGTGGCTTAGTCCATGTTAGATAGTTTTAAAGTCACCTGTGTGCTTGATTATGCCTATAAATTGTCAAAAAAAATTACTTTTAGCAGGTATACTCTACTGTTCAAAAGTTTTTTTTTTTCATTTTTGAAAGAAATCTCTTATGCTCATCAAGGCTGCATTAAATTGATTGTAGTATTGACAACAATACTACAACTTTTCTCCATTTTTTTTAAGAATGATTTCCTATTGTAACATATTTAAAAGTGTAATGTCACATAAACCTTTAGAAATCATCCTAATATGCTGATCTGGTCCTCAAATATTTCATCAATGTTAAAAAACAGTTACTATTTTTGTGGAAACTGAGATCATTTTTTTCAGGCTTCTTCTGAAATAGAATTCAGCCCTTGCTGAATTAAAGTACTCATTTTTAAAAAAAAATATAAAAAAATTAAAAACATACTAACTCAAGCTTTTGAACAGTAGTGTACAGAAGAACAGAAAACTGTGCTTGTCAATTTCATGAGGTCTCTGAATTAAGATTGTAATGATCATGTCAACAAACATTTGTGCATGTCAGTGAGCCCTGGGACAACAGTTGTCAAAGTAACCTCAGCAGATTCCTTCGCTGTAAACAGATTCTGAAAAAGATGCTTACAAATTTGCTCTTGCGTGGCAACCGAGGCCCATCACCTTCCTCCTCTACCATATCGCTATCCCTTTCATTATTTGCCATTTCAGCACGCTCTTTCTCCATCCTCTCCTTCTCCAACTTTTTCTGCTTCTCACGATCCATCTTTTCAAGGCCTTCTCGAATCCACGCGGGCAAAGTCCTCCGTTTAACAGCGTCTAGACCAGAAACCAAAACAATGTCACAATGTGCATACTTTCATATCTGCATGCATCTCTGTTAATTAATATATTTATATTCACCGAGAGTAGGCGCCTCTGGTTTAATTCCCATCTGATTGGGTGATCTGGGTCGTTCCGGTCTAAAGCTAGGGAGCCGGTCTCTTCTGTTCTGCGGTCCTTCGGGCCAATAAGGTGGGTGAAAGCCGGTGGAGGGTGGTCCATATGCTGCCCCTGTTGGCGCTGCTCCATGCTAAGAGGAAACGGATATTTATGAGTCTATAACTGAGAAGTTAGGAGATTGAGAATCAAGAGCAAAGCAAACAAACCTGATAATCAAACTGATTGACGCCTATAGGGTAAGGCTCAGGCTGACCCCCAAACCCATGACTGTTTTGAGGAAAGCCCCCATGGTGTGGGTCTCCAGGAAATTCTAAACTATCCTGACTGTTACTGTCTTCCGACGGGTTGACGACATCCATCGGTCCTTGCCCAGGAGGAATCCACGCTTGTTCTGGAGGGGGAGGAGGAGGCTGGCCATGCATTCCCCACTCTAGAAACAATCAACAAATAGTCATCATGTAAACACTTTAGATATTGTGCACTATGTGAACAAAGTCAACGGCAAATTGATAAATGCATAGGCCCTACCAATTTTGGAATGCATCAAATGTCAAATATGTCATGCATCATCAAAAAAATAACATTCAATCAAAAGGCCTATTGATTATAAATGCCTGAAAATTATCAAATTAAAAGGGTCAAAAGGGTAAAAGGGCTCTCGAATTCATAAAAAAGTATAATTTGCGTTCCGAAGATGAATGAAGGTCTTGCGGGTTTGGAACAGAATGAGGGCGAGTAATTAATGTAAATTTTTTGTTTTTATTTTCGGGTGAACTTTCCCTTTAAATGGCAAAATTAAAGTTTTCATTTGACTAAAAGCAAATTACTCAATTAAATTTGCGTAACTGAACTCGACATATTTTTCAGGGTGTTTTCTTCTCAGCTGATTAATTAAACCAGTTGTAGTAAAGCTCTCTGGCAACAAACAGCCTCTCAATATTACAGCAGAGTAAAAATAAAAAATAAAAAGTTACATATTGCTAGAATCATGTTAATGCACCCACACAGCCCAACATTTGCTGAAAATGTATTTACTCAGGACAGCAAAGACGTTTGTTTTTTCATGAGCTTTATGAGTTTTTTCATTTAGCATTTTATCACTTTCCTCACCAGTGGATGCTCTGCAGCGAATGGGTGCCGTCAGAATGAAAGTTCAAACAGCTGATAAAAACATTATAATCCACAAAATAATTCACATGACTCCAGTCCATAAATCCATTTATCAGCTATTCGGACTCTTATGACGACACCCATTCACTGCAGAGGATCCATAGTTGAGCAGTGGACCAGAGGGTAAATTTTCAGCAAATTTTCATTTATGAATAAACTTTCTTTAATTTTTCTGCAGACATTTGAAAGGGGCTACCTTCTACCATCTATAGGCTGACTGACTGGTCGATTGTTTAAGATTTAAAGTTACAATTTAAAAGTAGCAACTGATCATTTATTCCGTATTATGAAGGTGTGTTGGAATAAAATGAATAATTGTGAAAAAAGGTCTTGGTTCTGTGTTGATTGGATTGAAGAAGTCCAGCATACAACACCACAGAGAAGTCTACCATTTCAGCAGAACATCTAGCTACGAAACATCTTCAAAACGCCCACAGCAAAACTTAAAAATTGGCCTTACCTGGTTGCCAACCTCTGCCAAAACTAGGATCGCCAGGAAAGGCACCATGGTTATTATGGGCTGGAGGTTCCATGTTCTGCATGTCCTGACCATTGGGCTGAATCCCTGGCTGGTCAGGAACCCCTGTGGATTCTTTCTGTGCAATCCATGCTTGTGCTAAAGCAGCCCAGTCTACTTGACCTGCAAAAAAAACATGCAAAACTCAAATGCTGCACCACTCTGAGTAGTTCAAACAACTGAACTACAATAAAATAAGAACAATGGTCTAACCTGGATCTTGCTGATGCTGAAATGATTGCATCCACTGCTGCTGTGAACCCAGAGGCCACTGAGGCCAGGGCTGTCCTCCCTGGTCCCACATCTCTCACCTTATGATTCCTGTGCCTGTGAGATATTACAGAACGTGATATTTGAAAACATTTTGTTTCTAAAAAAACAACATTTTGTTTACAAAGCATTAACAGTGACTGCAAATAAAGCATTTAAGCGTTTTGAATAGCGGTTTCCTTTAAGAAAATAAAAAACGAGCCCTGCTGTTTCATTGTGGATCACTGCATCTGTAATGTAACCCGCACAGCTGCAGTTCCGGAGACACAACAGGGATACTAGTCTCACTGCAAACTAGACTACTGCAAAACCACTCTAGGATAGTCCGTCAATCCTTAAAATATATGTTGAGGGTTTTACTGCGTCTTTATGTGCATTTACCTTTCCGGGTTTCACTGAATATAATTATGACATATATTAAATTGACATAGGCGTCGTCGTTAAGCTAGCTATGCAAGCGTTAGGCCGCGCGTCTACAATATCGACACTTATTAAAAACTTTATTCCCGCAGTTTAAGCGCATAAAATGTACTAGTTCAGCGATCGCCGCAAGTAATACTAATAAGAAGTGCAGGACTCTAAAATAGTTGGCTGGAGATTTAAAGACACGTTGCGATCTCTTACCTCTCCACTTCTCTGATTCTCACCAGTAAAATGGCGATGAAATGATGACCCGGAAACAATAACAGCAACAGTGACCTCACCACACAGGCCCTCTAGTGGATACTGGCGACACACGTAAAGATCAAATAATAAGAATCTCTCTCTCTCTCTCTCTCTCTCTCTCTCTCTCTCTCTCTAAAACGTTATATTTTTAAATAAAAACAATCTAAAATCATAATCTCACTGTATAAAAAAAATCTCAAAGAACAACTGAAATTGGCTGAACCTAGCAAGGAAAAAATATTAGCCTAATAAATAGCCCTTTTAAAAATATTGTAAACTTTTATGCATGTTTTACATATACAATATTTGCATATTATCACGTCTATGATAGAATAAATAGTTTTTAATCTTTTTGACTGCAATTGTAATTGACAATAACTTCTGAAATGACAAAGTCGTTTGTTTTGGAATTTTTGTATTTATAGAAATGAATAAATAATTAAAATAAATAAATTCTATAATTTTAGAGGTTTCAATAACTGAATTTTTATTACCAGTTAATTTAAATGAATTTGCTTATTCATAATTAGGCCTTTTGGATTGTTTCATGTCTCATTATTTTTCCCCACTCACAAATAACAATTTCTCAGCAATTTACTAGTTCTCTTTTCTAGAAATGTCCATGTACACTGCCAGTCAGAAGTTTTTAAACAGTAAAATTAATGTTTTTAATGTTTATTATTAAGTCTCTTCTGCTCACCAGGCCTGCATTTGTTTGATCCGAAGTACAGCAAAAACAGTACAAGTTTTGAAATATTTTTACTTAAAATGTAATTTATTTCTGTGATTTCAAAGCTGAATTTTTAGTATCATTACTCCAGTCACATGATCCTTCAGAAATCATTCAGATATACTGATTTGGGGCTCAAAAAACATTTATTATGTTGAAAACAGCTGAGTAGAGCATGAATAGAGCAGAAGAACAGCATTTATCTAAAATAGAAATCTTTTGTAACATTATAAATGTCTTTAGCATAATTTTTGATCAATTTAAAGCATCCTTGCTAAATAAAAGTATTGAGTTCTATAATTTATTAATAATAATAACAATAATAATAACAATTATACAGACTCCAAGCTTTTGAATGGTATAGTGTATAATGTTACCAAAGCTATTTATTTCAGATAAATACTGATCTTTGGATCTTTCTATTCATCAAAGAATCCTGAAAAAAATGTACTCAACTGTTTTACATACTGCTAATAATAATAATAATAATAATAAATGTTTGCTTTGTAAAGCAAATCAGCATAGTAGAATGATTTCTGAAGGATCATGTGACACTGAAGACTGGAGTAATGATGCTTGATGCTCAATTATATTTGAACATAAAGCAGTTCTTTTAAATAGTAAAAGTATTTCACAATATTACTGCTTTTGCTGTATTTTGAATCAAATAATTTAAAAAATAATGAACTGGATTAAAAATCTTTTGACTGGTAGTATATATAGAAATTACACATTAAAATTCCCTCAAATATCCTGGCACTTAAAAATGGACAGTTGCTAAAAGAACAAATGAAAATAAGAAACACTGTCATCTTAAATCTTGATTTTTAGTTGTTTTAGCTTATTTCAAAGTTTGTTTTGTCTTATATTTTTAATTATTTCTAGCCGGTCCTAGCTCCTGGTTAAAAACCACTACTGTTCTAAGTCTTTTTTTTTTAATTGACTGAAAAAGAATCTATATATTAGCTTAAAATAGTCATTTATATTAATACATATACAATAATATGCAAGCAGTTTAGGCCTTGAAATACTAATTTAGAAACTACATGGAATAAAAAGAAAAAAGTCTTACCACTGGACCATTTAAATGAAAATGAACATCTTAAATGTACTAGTTCCCATGACAATTAACATACTAGACATATATTGTTATAAGAATGTAATGTAACAGTCTTTTCTTTTATGTTCTCCGGTTGCTTTTTGTAAATTCTGAATTTAGTCTCACAAACAAGAGAGTGGCGTAGTATTGACTGACACACCACACTGTGTTATTTCAGTGAGCAATTCAATACCACGCTGCTACTGAAGCTTGCATGGAA
Source organism: Labeo calbasu (assembly GCA_019740295.1). Taxonomy (NCBI): domain Eukaryota; kingdom Metazoa; phylum Chordata; class Actinopteri; order Cypriniformes; family Cyprinidae; genus Labeo; species Labeo calbasu. The sequence continues at coordinate 26,581 of JAHKKF010511062.1, forward strand.
TGAAGGAATTTTGAGGACAAACCTTCAACAAACTAAGAATTATAAGAATTGTTGAGCTGAATACACCAGGCATTTCAGATAACCTCTCTGGCATCTTCAAAACATAATAGCAGATAAATGCATTCAGTAGGGCTGCTACAAAACCAAGAAATGAGATGGTCATTACTTAAGTAGAGCTTTGATATCCTATCCATCACACCGATTCATATCATACACTTTTTTGTGTGCGGTCCAGTGAGAGGGAATATAATTCACCCAGGCTGAGACACGTGTAAAACAGCGCTGCCACCTCAAACAGACAGAATCGCTTTTGAAAGAGCGACAGAAAAGGTTACATGCTATAGAGTAATCCAGAAACACAGCTGGGTCATAAAAGATAACAAGCATCATCTCTACCCACTTGTTATCTGTGTGCCCTGAAGGTATGAAGAAAAGCAAAAACCCTTTTCCAACCCGATATGTCTGAATGTCTCCCTTCACATTCAACGGGTTCTTTTGAAAGCAAAAGCAGCTCCACCCGTCCCTCATATCAGGTTTCTCTGTCAGTTCAGACTGAGGGAAACACATCCAATCATTAACTCACATTAAATCACTGGAAAGAGAGCCGTGCTTTAAAAATAGACATGCTTTGCAAAGATTGCACACTTTTTGTTGGTGTCTGTAACTGATAACCGTCTACAGCTTGATTCAAATGTCACAGAATGAGGAGAGAAGAAAGGCAGGAGGACACAATCGTTTCGGACGTTGCCCTTTTCTGATTCCACACCCACCTCCTCTTCACCAGTCAGCGACATGGTCGAAAACAGCACGCCTTTGCATCCGTCATGCTGAATTTTAGCCGGGGACAGAGTGAAAGTGGCATCCCGGGATTTGTGGCGACAGGGGATACTAATGGCAGACAGCATCTCCAGAACGAGAGAGAGAGACAAGGAACCCAGAGACCCCAAATGCAATCATTTCAAACCCACTCCAAGGTTTTCGTCAACTAAATGTATTTAAATTATCATTTTAAATGATTTATACTGGATTATGTTCACAAAATTCAAGCAAAAGAACAGCTTGAGGAACCCTGAAGCCTTATACACCACACAAATCTATGGTGTTACAATATCTGCCCAGTAAACAGAATAAATAGTATTGAACAAGATACATATTTTACATACAATTATGTATATTTCTAATCTGTATATACACAAACCGTTCTCTTTATACTCTCGTATGAATTGAATACTTTGCTAAAGACATGCAAAACAATCTCAGCCCTCATAAACCGTAGGCACCGATGTAGTTTCAAAAATCGTGATGGGAAATAATAATAGTTTGTTTTCTACTCATATTCATTTCTGAAACCGAAAAATTAGGCATGAGGCAAAGTCTAGGAATATTGCACCAAGTCTTTAACCATTGTTATGTTATATCTCAGTTATAAATTCATAAAACTTTACAGGAGGGCCCACTTTTATCATTTGAATCAAACTGCATTCCAAAACATTATGAAAATTAGTACTGATATAGCAAACCAAAGTTAAATGTGTTAACTCAAAAATAAATGAAAATAAGTAACCTTGTGAATGTAATATTATCTCCATGTAAATGATAACTTGTTTGTGTGCGTCTGACCCAGTCCAGGATATGGTTTAAATGGCTCTGAAAGCAATAACTGCATATTGCGCTGAGTTTCCCTTTCACATCAGAGGTTACAGTCTCTTTTGGCACAATCCTCCTTCTCATTTTATATATTCTATACATACTTATCCTAAATTACTCTTTGGCAATTTATCCTGCAAAATGAACACCCAAAAAATAAATGTTATGCTCAAATATTAGCTGTAAAATATAAATAACTTAAATTCGGAATACTATTTTACATCAATAATATTAATCCCAATTTTAATTCAGATCACCTTGAGTAACGAGTGAGCCAAAAAGACCAAGCTTCCTATGTTAAAATACAGGGTCATGCAGTAAGTGCTTGCTGTTGTCTGAGCTGATATTGCCTTTTGCATTCGTCTGGATCGTCTCGCATTCGTGCGCACGTCAGGCTCTATAGCAGTTCTTCGTAGAAAAGTAAATAAGCTTGAGAGTTCAGCACTCTGGATTCCGGTACAGTCTGTACGTTGGTGTCGCTAACATATACCCACTGACCCTGTGGGGCTGAACTGGCCTCTCTGGAACCTAAAGACAAAGAGATGTTGGTATTCAGAGGAATGTCCACAAAAACATCCAGATTTTTAAAGTTAAAAACACCCTGCAAAATTGCATAGAGTAAGGCTGGTTCAAATTTATGGTTGTGTATTTAACAAAATGTAATTAATTGCCATTTTTAAATCACACCTAACATTAAACTTGTAATCATAAATATTTGTGCATGGTGAAATTACATGTGCGTCAATCAAAGTAACGTGTAATTAATGTGTATTTGAAATCAGTCTAAAATTGTATTCAATCTTTCATTTTCTTTCTTCAATTTTTAGGATATAAATGAAATGCCATCACAACTCCTAATAAATCATATGTCAACAAAAAAATCTAACAAAAACAGATCCTGCATTCTGCAATAGCCTGTAAATCATATTTGAACACAATCAGCCACCTTTAATTACAACAAACTTAAAGGAGAACTACACTTTCAGAACAATTTACAAAAAATGTACTCACCCCCTTGTCATCCAAGATGTTCATGTCTTTCGGTCTTCAGTCGTGAAGAAATTATATTTTTTGAGGAAAACATTTCAGGATTTTTCTTCATATAATAGACTTGATTGGTGCCCGGATTTTGAACTTTCAAAATGTAGTTTAAATGCAGCTTCAAAGGGCTCTAAACAATCCCAGCCGAGGAAGAAGGATCTTATGTAGCGAAACGATCTGTCATTTTTTCTGAAAATAAACATTTGTTTACTTTTTAAGCACATGAGCTTGTGTAGCACAGGCTCTGGGATGCGCGTCCACGACGCTACGTACTACTGAATCACGTCAAAAGGTCACACGGAGCTACAGACCCACTGTTTACAAAGCGAACGTGCAAAATCGGGGCACCAATAAAGTCTATTATAAGGAGAAAAATCCTGAAATGCTTACCTTAAAAACCATAATTTCTTCACGACTGAAGACAGAAAGACATGAACATTTTGGATTACAAGGAACACCACAAAATGTACTTTTATTAACAACAGTAACATACAAAATCTAATCTTTACATAAAAATGCATATATTCTCCTATTCTCTTATTAAATGTACCATTATTCTTCTATAGTATTGTACAGAACAGACCGACAGCTTCAGTGATTGTACAAGGTACGCAATGTGATTCAGTCACAAATTGAAGAAAAGTTTGTTTTTCAAGCCACTTTGTGACTTTTCTTACTACAAACACCATAAATCTACAAAACTTTGACAAAATTTGATCACCTGATGAGTTTTATAATAGTGATATTATCATTTCAAAATATACAGCAAAAAATAGAAATAAATGACTAATGACCATCTACTGGTTACTGGTGCTACTTTTTTTTGCCTTGTGGGCAGTGGTTCGACATTTAGCACCATTGCGCTACAGGTGTCCCGAGGACCTTTCTCGATCCTGCCCCCATCTCACTCTGTCCCACTCCACTTCCTGTCATCTCAGAAAGTGTAAAGACAGAATAAAGGCAAAAACGCCAAAAAAAAAAAAATAATAAAAACAAAAACATTTAAATTGGAACATTTTTAGAGCTTTAAAGCACTGGAAATAGTTGTGTGAAATACTTAAAAGTCATTGAAAAGTGCCTGAATTTCTCTCTCAAAAGGTTGTACAAACCTTAAAATGAATAATGTAATAACTAGGGCGTCAGTTTAACGCGTTAACTTAATTAGTTACGAAAAAAATAACGCGATTAAAATATTTTAATGCAGTTAACACACTGGTCGCGCCCCAGACATGTACCTCATTTTATATTTCATATAGTTGATTACTGACAAATATGATGCAGGGCAACAATCACATAAATGCAGTTATGCCCTAAAATTCAAGATATTAAGGCAAAAATGCTCCTGTATGAGCTTTTGCCATATATTTATATCATATGAGCAATATCACAAGAGTGCTGTTTGTCCTGAATATAACGAGTGCGAATGTGATTTTATGCAACAGTTCAGTAAATATGAAGATAACATTGTGTTATATTTTGAACATAATATTATCTGTTCTTGCTCAGTTTTGCCAACCAAATATCACCTATAAAGCCACAGCAGAACTGTTGTGTGTCTCTGAGCAACACAGTGGTGTTTAGTTTCTGAATGAATCCGCGTTTCGAACTAACAAAAACAAATAAAAAAAAAAAAAAAACAGTTCACCCAAATAATTTTAAAGATTTCATCATTTACTCAATCCTGAATGAATGACTGACTTTAATCACAGCACAATATTTGGCCAAGATACAACTATTTGAAAATCTGGAATCTGAGGGTGAAAAAAAGTCAAAATATTGAGAAAATCGCCTTTAAAATTGTCCAAATGAAGTTCTTAGCAATTCATATTACTAAGTTTTGATACACTTACGGTAGCAAATTTACTAAATATCTCCACGGAACATAATCTTTACTTAATATCCTAATGATTTTTGGCATAAAAGAAAATTGACCAATACAGTTCACCCAAATAATTTTAATTATGTCATCATTTACTCAGACCTGAATGTCTGACTTACTTTTGTGGAACATAAAAGAAGGTATTTTGAAGTTGGTAACAAACTTCCGTTGCAAGAAAAAAAAAAAACTGAGATGTTTCTCAAATTTTGTTCTTCCATAGTTTTTGTTAGTCTGAAATTTTATTAAAATATTTCTTTTTAAAGCTGCAATTTATAAGGTCTACTTAATACTTTCTCATTTAACACAAAAATAGCTTTATATAATCGTTTGGGGGTATTTTCGCAGACAAATGTAAATTGCAATTAATTAGATTAATTAATCGACACATCATGTAATTAATTAGATTTAAATTTTTTATTCAACTGACAGCCCTAGTAATAACATTTGACTATTTCTGCCATAACGCCATAGTTATAATTAGCATTACTAATTCTGGTTTTCTGACATACGTCAGTGCCATTTGATCTGTGTATAACAGAGAATCCTGTGCAGAATAGACCCTTCACAGGAAGTTTGATTAAGAGGAAATCTGACCAATCATAATGCTGGATCTGCCATTTTTTTTTTTTTTCAACAAGCAAACCAGACAGGAGAGTAGATTAACATACAAGAGGACACTGACAACGTGCCGACAGAGGTTACTTTTGTGTCAGGTTTCAAATTTTGACTTTTTTTTTAAAGAAATTCAAACAATAAATACAGTTTTGTGGCTTTTTAATGTGTCGTGACAAAACGCCGTAGCACCTCAGTTCAAACTGAACGTGAAGCGATCATCTCTTCCTCTTTACTAGTTATTATAGCATGAAATAAACACCAATAAAAAAAGAAGTTATCTTGTTTCAACCGCTGAAAGATGTCAACACACCATGTTTCAAGTTCAAGTTCACCGACAATAATCTACCATCCTGTCTGGTTTGTCTGGACACTTTTATTTAGTTTGCAGTTTGATATTTCTCATATGGAACAGAAATGGCAGCGCTTATGATGTGGACAACATGCTGGTCGCACCACCTTTAGCTTTGCCTTTATTAAAAGATGAAATAACACCACATGATGTTTCTCTGTCTCCTGTAGAGTGGTCTACTTTTTCCTCCATTTCAAAGTTTGTCATGGTAAATAAATAAAAATGATTTGTTCAGGACACATAAGATCAATATCTGTATGGGAGAATCAATCTTCCTCATACTACTGGAACTATTTACACATCCCTACTGATTTGACACACCATTTGCACTTCTGCCATTTAAACAGTCTTAAAAATGAAAGCACAAAAAAGGTGACTGAAAAACGCATAGAGGCATACAAGATGAAAGAGACTGTCAGCTCCATTCGATGAGTCTTTTAGAGCTTGTGTACCCTTCATTATAACCAGCAATCACTTTCAATCTGTGCACTGCGACAGTTAACTACCGAGTGCGTACAATCGTTTCTCACAGCTTTTCTCTGGGCTTTTCACTCTGTTCCAAACACTGCTGAAAGGTAGGCTCTCTCCTTGAGTAGAGAGTGGAGAAGAACGCATCTATAGATCATCAACAACAAACAAATCCCACTTGGCCTTTACTAAACAAGCCACATCTTCAAGGTTGCGGTCCAATGCTGAGATGCAGACAACCCTTTCCCTTTGTTAAGCCACAAATTATTCAGGCCTTTCAGAACCATCTGTATAAAAACATATTGACGAGCACACAGAAGCTATATGCTGCCTGGGCGGCTTTGTACCTGACTGGTTCCGGCGCTGCTCAGGTTTGCGCTGGGGGGTGCGGACCTTCACGTAGGCTGCGTAGTGCCCACCTCGCATTGATCCGCTGTGTTCCACAATGCCATACAAGCTGTACAGCACACGCTCTCCTGACCCGAGGTTCTGGCACACACATGAATACTTAATCAATACTGTATACAGATTCATAAATCAATGGTCTTTACTGATTTTAATAACTCCAATCAGTACCTTACAAGTGGCAGAGCAGAAAGGCGCCAGGTCTAGCAAAAGCGGAAAATCCACATGTCTGTTAACTTTCCTCAGATTCATTCCGGCCTGCAAAGATAAAGAAAGCTCAATCAATGTGCCGTCACACAAAGAAGACTATACAGCATAACCTTGCTCGGGAAAACATGATTATAAGATTTTTTTTCCCTGTCAGAGCTCCTTTTACTCTTGAAAGTATGCTTGGTTAACAGGCTCAGAAAACGACAATGGGCATTTCATTAATTAAACTTCACACTGAATGTCTAATGGTGTTGATACCCTAGCAGTTGTGTTTAGGTAACAAAAAGGCTGAAGTGACACAAAAAGTACTTATGTGACACAAACGCAGGTTTTAATGTAAATAATACTGAGGATTCAGACCTGGTGAAATCGTTTAAGGTGAAGAGTGACCACTGGAGGAAGTGCCGAGATGAGCATCTGTTTGCGGGCACTGGTGTACACCTTCTCAGACTTCTTATCTGAAACATACATCAAAACAACATAACATATTCTAATCAAGCGACCAGGCATAAACATTTCTTATCACTAGGGCTGGGTAAAAAAAAAAAAAAAAATTGATTCTCATTTTTACGAAACTTCCAGAACAAAAATGTACAGATAATTAACACACCCCCTTGTCATTCAAGATGTTCATTTCCTTTTTTCAGTCGTAATGAAATTATGTTTCTTGAGGAAAACATCTGAGGAATGTTCTCCATAAAGTGGACTTCAATGGTGCCCGTGAACTTGAACTTCCAAATGCAGTTCAAATGCAGATTCAAAGGGCTCTAAATAATCCCAGCCGAGGAAGAAGGGTCTTATCTAGCAAAACGGTCAGTTATTTTCTAGAAAATGTACAATTTATATACTTATTAACCTCGAATGCTCGTCTTGTCTAGCTCTGCGACGCACATGTGAACTCTGTGTAATCCGGGTCAATACAGTTAGGGTATGTCGAAAAACTCCCATCTCATTTTCTCCTCCAACTTCAAAATCATCTTACATCGCTGTTTTACCTTTTTTGTAAAGGGTGTTTGACCCTCCTTCCACGTTCACTTCGTAAACACTGGGTCGGTACTTTTGCAGCGACGTAGGACGATTTTGAAGTTGGAGGAAAAAATGAGATGGGAGTTTTTCAACATACCCTAACTGTACTGACCCGGATTACACAGAGTTTGCATGCGTAACGCAGAGCTACATAAGATGAGCATTTAAGGTTAAAAAGTATATAAATTGTACTTTTTTTTAGAAAATAACTGATCGTTTCGCCAGATAAGACCCTTCTTGCTCGGCTGGGAACGTTTAGAACCCTCTAAAGCTGCATTTAAACTGGGGTGACTAAATTACCTGTAAATTTTTGTTCTGAAAGTGAACTTCTCCTTTAATACGTGTGAGTACACATACCACTCCTCTTCATCTGTCTTTGCCTTCTCTCAGTGCAGTTCTCACAAAGCAGTTTGTTGTTGCCCATCAGCAGTTCGATAGAGGTGAACTGATGCAGGCAGGACTGTACGGAGCACTCTTTAGAGCTGGGGGTGTAACTGTGACAGAGGGCTTGGAAAGCTCCTTGATGGTTCTGACGGTCTCTCTCCCGGATTTCAGACGGTTCCTCTGCACTGTGACTGACAGGTAGAGTGTCGGTGGAAGTGTGCACCAGACCCAGCTTGGACACAGCGCTGACAAGCTGCTCTACAGCGCCGCCCTGCTGGGGTCTAATGGAGGCTAAGGGAGCGGGGCTCGGGCTCAGGTTAGGTTTTAGACTGTGTGCTGTTGAGGCTGAAGTCGTGGTGGTTGAGACTTTATCTGATGTGCTACTGTGAATGGAAACAGATGGGATCCGAGGAGACCATTCGCTCTCAGAGGCCTCGCTGTCCGCATCGTTACTGCTGTCCTGCATGTTGGAATCCTTCTCGCTGCAGTCCGATTGGCTGCCCATTGTATCCGTCCGGTAACTGGCTAGGCCACGCCCAGCCACACAGAGCTCTTCTTCTTGTCGGCTGGAAACTGAATCAGCACCTCTTTCATCATGAGAAGTGGACGAATGCCGACCCTGCAGCTTCTGAGTGCATCAACACACAAAGTAATATTAAAAACAATGAAGCAAGGAAGCACATATACCACCACTCAAAAATTTGGTGTCAGAAAGTTTTTTTTTTATACCTCGTAATTCTGACTTTATAACTTGCAATTGCGAGTTTATAGAATGCAGTTCTGACTTAATTTCTCAGAATTGCGAGTTTACATTCACAATTCTAAAAAAAAAAGAGTCAGGATTGAAGCATTTATCACAATTTTGAGAAAAAAAGTGAATTGTCAGATAAAAACTTTTTTTGTCACATTTCTGACTTTTTTCTCAGAATTGTAAGATATAAACTCACAATTGCAAGTTATAAAGTCCAATTTTAAGAAAGAAAAAAGACTGATATGTTCTTAAAATTGCTAATTTATATCTGAGTTCTGACTCAAGTCGCAATTGCATTTTATAAAGTCAGAATTGCGAGTTCTGACTTCTGAGAAAAAAAGTCACAATTGGCATATAAACTTGCAATTCTGTTTAAATCTCACAATTCTGCAAAAAAGTCAGAATTGCACATTTTTATCACGCAATTCTGAGAATAAGTCCGCACTAGTTTATATCTCGTAATTCTGACTTTATAACTTGCAATTGCAAGTTTATATCATGCAATTCTGACTTCATTTAGCAATTGCAAAAAAAAAAAAAAAAAAAAAAAACAGAATTGTGAGATAAAAATTTGAAATTACTTTTTTTATTTAGTGGCGGAAATGGGTTTTCATACTAAAATGATAAAAAGTGACAAAGTCTTTTATAAATATTACAAAAACTGCATCATGATTTCCACGAAAATATTAAGCAGCACAACTGTTTCAACATTGAAAATGATAAGAAATGCTTCCTTAACACCAAATTAGCATATTATAATGATTTCTGAAAAATTATGTAACACTGAAGATTGGAGTACTTGATTCGGATTTCCATCAGTTAATTCATTTTAAAATTAAAATTCAATACAATCCATTGAGAAACAATCATTTTAAATTGTAATAATACTTTACAGTATATTAGTGTTTGCAATCTATTTGAATCAAATAAATGCAGCCTTGGTGAGCATAAAGGGCTTCTTTCAAAAACATTAAGAAATCATAATGTATCAGACCACAACCTTCGAACGTTATTGTATAAGAGCTAGCAATACTTATATTATAATAATTGCTCCACCCACCTGTCCACTCAACCTCCGGCTGTTTCGATTGGCTTGTGAATGGGCAGCTGATGAGTCATCATGGGAGGCCAGACCATCTTGCTCCCGCCCACTTTTCCCTAGTCTACCGGGGTTTGTGGGCTTAGAGATCTGTGCAAAGAAAACCAACAAACCTTCAAAAGACATCACTCAATACAAGAGACTTTACCACATTTAGCACACTGGACAGATTGTTAAATGCAAATAAAATAAAGAAACAGATGTTTTACAATTGTGGGACAACAAATTAAGACTGAACTCACCCTCTCCTCTATGATAGGAAGGGAAATGTCAATAAAGGCTTCCTTCACAGTGGAAATCTGGGAGCGAAGCATATAAACATGTTATATATATTCCAATTAGCGGTCACTGTATTATTAAAATAAATATTATTTAATAAAAAAAACTTTATATTACATATCATATATTCTATTACACAGTACTATAGAATAGTATATTTAAAGACATAAATTCTAAATTAAATTCATATGTATACATTTAAAATATGTTAACATTTCTTATAACTACTTTTAAAAAAAGCAAACAATTCACATAATCTGGCTTTGTATGTGGACAATGTACATTACAACTGAGAAATACTTACATGTTCACACTCTTCACACATTATGGTGCTGGTCAGCTCTCCAACAAAAATCCGATCGACAAAATTCATTTTCACTCCTTCCTTCCCATAAGCTGCAGAACATATTTAAATAAATAAATTAACACACACATTTATATATTTAATTTCATAAAAAACATTTAAACCACTCAGAACACAAATAACAGATCTTTTTAAAAATGATATTTTGATGTGAATAGTGCCATTATTTTTTGCATCTTGTGAATACAAGCTGTCACTAGATGGCAATATTGTTCAAAATGATGTGAAAAGCAGGTGACAGAAGCATAGATGGAGCACCCTTCACTTGTCGTTTTGTCTCCTCGTCAGCTGTCTTCTCCGTGGGGTTGTTAAAGGCTTTGAGGATGCCTGCTTTAATGCGCTGTCAATGTAAACACAATGTGATGCCACTTTGTTAGATAATGAAGCTCAAACAGTTGCTGTCACAAAAAGCTCCTTTTATCATGCTCAAAATAATAAAGGCACAGTAAAAGTATCACAGCTTTAATAATGAAAAGTTAACATTTCAATTAAATAATAAACGAAATGTCAACGTTATTTGTTATTACATGTGGAAAAATGACTTGTATTTGACATCTGTAAACAAATCAAATAAGTCACGGCCATTTTCCCCCAATGACTTTCAACTCTTCACCCTTGGACGTGTTCTTTTCTCCTCAGGTTTTTGTTGCGGTAAATAAACTAAAGCCAACGCAAGGCCATGAACACGTGTACGTGGTGAAAAGTAAATGTGTGCTTCACATTGTATATCCTGTGTACTGTATGTGTGGGCATAAAGACTTGTGAAGGGGAGTGTCCCTGTGGTCTTAATGAGAGGTGACATGGTCAGTGACTGTGTTGGTGAGAGAGCTGTTAGAAGACACAGTCACAGTAAAGCACCAATCAATAGATAATTGGCCGTGGTGGCGATGTCTGTGGGGCTCGACCAGTCTCCCCCATTGTCCCGTCCCCACGCTCGGGATGGGCTATTTAGGTCAAAAGCCTGGTTAATCCCTCTCCTTCAGCCACTCAATTTCCCCCCCAAACCCCCATCTGTGTCGAACCCCGCTGCAACACACACTAATTAATCACACAAACACACACACCCTAAAATAACTAGACCACCACACTCTCTTGAGAAGTTGAGCTCACTTGAGCTCCCCATTCTTAGCATTTTTATTCAACAGCTAATTGGTGATAATTCATTGATGTTAATTAGCATATTGCGAGCAGGGATCCTATTGGCTAATCAACATAAATATTGTGGTGTCCATGTTTGGTGACTGGTTTAAGGGGTCTCAGCTCTATGCACACAGTGACTGAGAGAAAAAGTATTTTTAAAGCAAGTTTTTATAAGACAACCAATCAAAAATGCATTGATGTTGATTGTAACTTCAATTATTATTAAACTAAACTATTATACCAAGTTTTGGTCACAAATATGTGCATGTATATTTTAGCATGTTTAGATCTCTAACTCTGCATACAAATTCATATATAAATGGTTATTTTTATATATATATATTTTTTAAATCAAGTCTCTTATGCTCACTAAAGCTGTTTTTATTTAATAAAAAAAATGTATTACGATTACACTATATACTTTAATACGTAATATGTTTTATTTTTTACATATTTTAAAATGTTTTAAAATGTATTATTCCTCTAATTGCAAAAAATCTGAACTTTTAACAGTCATTATTTCAGTCTTCAGTATCACATGATCCTTCAGAAATCATTATAATATGCTAATATGGTGCTCAAAAATCATTTATCATCAATGCTGAAAACAGTAGTTTATGATTTTTGTTAAAACTGTGATTTTTTTCAGGATTTATTTGACATATAAATACCTTGTAACATTACAAATACGTTTTTTCCACATATTTAAGAAATTACAGTGGCTGTAGCATTTCTGTCGTAAAGAAATTAATTCTAAGTGGTTAGAAAAGATAAGGAAAGATAATTTTTTTGATCACTTTTGATTAATTTAATGCATTTATGCAGAATAAAAGTATTCATGTTTTTATTAAAAAAAGAAAAACATACTAAACCCACAACTTTTGAACGATTGTGTATAAATATTTTTTTATTTGTTTTGTCTTAAAATCTGTGCGCATATAATCAAAGTTCATGCCGTCTGTAAATTTACTGAAGTACACGATATTGAAAATTTAAACCAGATTTTTTTCCTGTGTTCTCCCCCTCTGCCTCCCCTTAGTTTGGAGGAAGGGAGGGAGGGAGAGAGGGAGGTGGGGATGGTCCTCCATCACAAAGCCTCAACAAGCAGCTGACTGTTTCCCAGGATGCACAATGAGGCCAGTCGCGCCACTTGCAAGGTTCCTAAGTGGCACAACTGTCCACATTCACAAGTCTGAATGGGCCTGGCTGGCCCTGGGGCTCATCGCCCGATGCTGCACCCGCTTTCTTAGGGCAGTTAAGGCCACTGGTGGGGTTGCGTGGGTCTTGGCCCCTGGCATGTCTGCATTAAGAGCCCCACAAGCTGTATCACTCTACAAGAACTACCCTATCAAACTACTATGCATCTGCCCGAGAGAGGTCAATGTCCCACCGTCGGTTTGCAAATGCTGCCCTTTGCAGTGACTGGTATAGTTTATATATGCACTGCAGAGGACTAAGAGCGTAACGCTGAGAACAAGACCCCCTGTAGACATAGAACTAACATCTGTTTTTGGCCACTCCAGTGGAAACAGGACAACAGAGTATAAAACTCTACCACACTATCCACCTTTTTCTTCCCACAAGAGCAGGCACAGCCATTTGTAAATTTTATGGGTCTGGCTTCCGGTCTCACCCACGTCCAGCTATATTTAGCTGTACAAAAAAGCTCATTTTGCTGCTTGATAATGCAGATTGGTGTGTCTTTCCATACTATTTTAATGTATTATCTTAATTATTCGCATGCTGGTTTGTAGTGCAAACAGTTTTACCGTTTACTGCACGTTTTCTTACTTCTTGTTATTTCCCTGTAGCACCTACTGAACCAGAAGTCTCATTCATAGGCTTACATCCGCATTAACGAATAAGGTGGATACTTGTGTGAAAGCTCATTCTTTAAAAAAATAAAAGCTAGAGACTGCACACCATTTAGCATCAGCCAAATACCAACTTTAAAAAACCTAAATTAAATGTTCTTTGAGGAAAACATTTCAGGAATTCTCCATATAGTGGACTTCTATGGTGCCCCGAGTTTGAACTTCCAAAATGCAATTTAAATGCGGCTTCAAACTACCCCAAATGCGGTTGTAAACTCTCCCAGCTGAGGAAGAAGGGTCTTATCTAACGATCGGTTATTTTCATAAAAACAATACAATTTATATACTTTTTAATGTCAAACACTCGTCTTGTCTTGCTCTGCCTTTTTTTCCGGTTCATGACAGTTAGGGTATGTCGAAAAACTCCCATCATGTTCTCCCTCAACTTCAAAATCGTCCTATATCGCTGTTTTACCTTTTTTGTTAAGGGTGTTTGATCTTTGCAAGTTCACTTTCCAAAGACTAGGTCGGTACTTCTGCAGCGATGTAGGATGATTTTGATTTTGGGATTGTTTGAAGCCGCATTTAAACTGCATTTTGGAAGTTCGAAATCGGGGCACCATATCGGTCAATTATATTCAGAAAAATCCTGAAATGTTTCCCTAAAAAAAACATAATTTCTTCACGGCTGAAGAAAGAAAGACATGAACATCCTGGATGACAAGGGGGGCGAGTACATTATCTGTAAATTGTTGTTCTGGAAGTGGACTTCTCCTTTAAGCAAGAATCGTTTTTAAATATATATTATTATCAATTTTTTCTGATTAATTATATTATTATTAGGACTGTCACAATTCCTCAATTCGATTCAAAATACCGGAAGTGGTGCATTCCACAGACGAGAATCCATGAAACACACTATTAGACTATTTTCCAAAATTTCTGTTGCAAAGAAATGGCCAAATATTAAAGATTAAGTGGACATTTGAATTAAATCTTGTTTAGTCAATATTAAACAAGGACTAAATCGCGCAGTAAAGTCTAAAAACAATTGTCAGGCTGTGGGCGCCCTCTGCACTCATTTGTTATAAAATGCGTGATGTACATTAGCTCTGTCGTTTATAATACGTTATGTATCATATGGTTTTATTCAATGAAATCATATGATTACTTGCTTTTGATACTTTATTTGAACTAATTATTGCCTCATTGCTATTATATATGTATTTTAAGTAATTTAAAGGTTATTGTTCACTTAGGCCCATTTATTACCACAAAAAAATAATTATAATTATGCGATTACTCGATTAATCATCAGAATAATCAACCAATTACTCGATTACCAAAATTATTGTTAGTGACAGGCCTAATTATTATATTAATTATAATTATATTATTACTTATTTTATTATTTATAATTGAATATGTTCATAAAGGCAACATTTTTTTGACTGTCACCTTAAAATTAAATCACAAGTGGTTAGAGAAGATAAGACGTACACTACTGCCAGGTCTAAATGATGATCTCGTCTAACTATCTGTGATCAAATTACATGAGACGGATCTCAATCCCAGGTGAAAAGAGTGCCAAATTTACTCTTTAAATAAAAAATTATTAAAAATTAAATCGCACACTCACCTTTGTCTCCTCTACTCTCATGGAGTCCAGGAGGTAATGCAGCAATTCCTGACTGTCCTGTTGCTGGTAACCCTTAAAGCGAGGGGCCCTGCACACACACACACACACACACACACACACACACACACACACACACACACACACACAAGGGAACAGAATGAGAATTCCTGTCACACAAACACATTGGCACAAGTGTAAATACATCCACAGGGACAAAAGGAGCCGAAGCCACGCAAACACCAATTAACCACACACAAAAAGCAATCAGCAGCATATAGACGAGTAAAGACGAGAGAAGAATGGACATAATCTTCTCTCAAGGCCTTTTCTCTGATGCTGCATGAGGTGAGTCTCGCTGTCTCTCGGCGGGTTTCAGGATCTTAGAGGCAGCTATTATTTTTCCCTGAAAACTTTCATTCACTTTTCATTTCATCATTCAACCAGTTGAGGTCGGTCCCACACACGTAGCCACACATACGCTTTCATACACAAACAGACACATAAAAGTAGTCTGACCTTTGACCGACTCACTCATTCTACTGATTTATAAACCCAAGATTGGAATTTATTTCTCTGAGATTTCAAAGAACTGAAAAATAAATAAAAAAATCTAAAAATGGAGCCTTTAAGTAGTCAATTTCCACATTTTAATATGTTAAGAAGCACCTTATACAGCAAAGTCAATTTAGAGTGATTATATACACCAGCTTCGCTCACTGTTGATGTGCAATCTTGTTTGATTCTCCTAGGCTGGTGTGTTTACGTTATTAAGATTGTTGTAATGGAGATTTTAAAATGGACAAAATTAAGTGAAGAACAACTGTAGGCCCCTATGATTTCCGTGATGCGGAAAACGTGGATGGAATCGCAGAATCCAGTCATGGCATGTCGCAACGCAGAATGTCACAAAATTTGCCACATTTTGGATGAATAAATCAGAAGTAGGTCAGTACACTTAAATCAAAACGCAATATGGACTAGACTCTCTGAATATTAAGCCAGAAAATACTTTAAATTTGAATCCTGCATGTTCTGCATGTCTCTGTGTGAATGAATGGTGCGCTGTTTTGTTTACTACACATAAAATAAAAGTTTGGTTTAATTTGAAGCAACTGTGACAGAATATATATTACTTAATAATACTACTATTAATAACAAATATTATTAAAAGGAATATTTGTAGGAATATTTAGCAGAAAAATGTAAATGCACAACACAGTATTTCTGAAAAAAAAAAATATATATTTTTTTTTAAATTAATTATTTACTGACTATTTTGATTAGTCAAATTTAATGAAACCATTAAAATGGAATCCAAACAATTAACGAAAAAAAAAAGAATCTGGTTAAAAAATAAAACTAAACTAAAAATGTTATGCATTTCATAGGGCATTAAAAATGTAATTTTTGTTAAACTTTTAATAAATGTTTAAAAAATGCTGCTAAGTTGTGTAAGTTTCATGATTTCAATTAATTAGACATGCTTTTTGGTTAATAATATTTAATTTTACCATTTAAACAGAGTCTTGAAAAATGCTGAAAAACAGAAAAAATGGAATCCAGAAAAAAAAAAAAAATTCAATAATGAGACCATTAAAAATGATCCCACAAAATGATGTGTGTGTGTAAATAATTAAACATTGTGTAGAAAACATTGCAGTTGCGTAATTCTGCATGTGTAAATGTTGATTAATGTGATGCTGATTTCAAACAAGCCATTTAATTGGAAACAGAAGCTTTTTCTAGAAAAACATCCTCATGAACCAGTATTTACAGTACTTTTAAATGAATGTAATTTTCAGCCAAGACTTTCTGCCAACAACAGCAATTTATGGCATTTATGACCTAACATTTACAGTGACGGAAATTTCAATGCATTCCTAAATATTTATCATATCTTGATGTCCTTCAAACACATTTAATCCCACATGCTCAAAATAACTGAAATTACAGACATGCACAGAACAGAACCAGACAAGACCACCCTAAATACTCCAGACTGGAGGACAGTGGCAATGTTAAGATATGTTTGTCCTTCCTCCCAGCTAACCCTGTGGTAAATCTAGCAGAAAAACATGTTGGGCGTTTAGGAAACAACTCCTTAGACTTTCTGCTGGGTAGCCCAAGCCAGATGTGGGCCAGCTGTGGGTAACATATGGGCGGCTGGAGCCGGCCCTGCATCAACCTGTTGTGCACTGAGGCTGGATAGCTGGTCAAGATCAAGGGAAAGCCCTTTGGCCTGGTGATGAACCCAAGGGTAAAGGGGCAAGTCAAGGTGTTGGGTCGGGCTGGGACACCTGAGGCTGTCCAGATGCTCATCAATGATTTTGCTATTACCTGCTAAGCTAGCAAGCACTGTGTTTGTGAGGGCAGGCTGGGTGAATGAATGCACTGGCGGGAAGGACGGTCAGGCAGTCTGGAGCGCCTCTACCGTGGGCTGATGAATTTTGCTTGGTGACCGGAGTGCGTTTAAGAATGTCCAGCCACCTGCTTCTTACACAGGTCATGAGCAGGGGGTCTGGAGAGATGGCCTCCCTCCTTTCTCACTGCTTTTTTTCTCATCAGCACTACTGCTCAGAAGCATCATGCATGAAGAACTTCCAATCTAAATATACCAAACTAAAGTGGAAAAAAATACATCACAGTTTCCACAAAAACGTTTCCCTTGATATCTACATCTGCCACTGTTAAAGCAAAATCAGCTGACAATCAAATAATAGGTGGATGAGACTGTTACATGCTCAGCATGAGGCAGGAACAGAGTGAATGTGTTCTGGAGGGAACCTGACGGGTGAGAGAGGTGGGAGAGAGACTGAGAATGTTCTGGAAGCTCATTCCACTGGAAGAGAAGGCTGAAGGAGCCTGTAGCAGTGCACCCAATATGGCCCTGCCACAGACGGACAGCTGTAACCACTAACACAATTAACAGCGGATGAGTTAGTACCAGACGCCAGGCAGCCCCAGCACAATGCTGCAATGCACACGTGCACACACAAGCATACTACATCAGTCGAATATAAAACAATCCCATACATGCATCTTACACCGAGCACAAACAGTTCTATGAGACAAAAACATACATACTGATTCATCCCACTCCCAAATTCTGGCAACTAAACTATTCATCGATCACCTCACCTGATCACGTTTCTTGTGAGAAAAACCAAAACTACCATCATATCACTTACCAACTGAAACTTGAAGGTCTCTCAGCAACCCGTCAAAATTAAGGCTTGGTTTAACTCTAAAAACTGTGACAGAAATATATGACTTAATGTTAAGATAGTACTACTACTACTACAACTAAAATTATTAAAACATTATTAAGAAACATAATTACCAGATTTTTTTTTTAATCAAAATTTATTTACCATAAGAATGTAAGTACACAACACAGTATTTCTGGAAAAAAAAAGAATATATATATATATATATATATATATATAGAATATACAAATATATATGTATATGTGATATGTGATCACATATATCACATATACATATATAGGTGTGTGTGTGTGTGTGTGTGTGTGTGTATATATATATATATATATATATATATATATATATGAATGAATGAATGAATGAATATGAATATATATG